>JAMPIV010018787.1:0-295813 GCA_024509875.1 Oreohelix idahoensis | reverse complement strand
GATGGCCAGGGAAGGGGTGAGATGCTGTTGCCAGTCAGGAACTGCGTGGTCAACCGATGCACAATGGGGTCTGGCGTTGTCCTGTTGTAAACAGACCTTTGGGCAGCCACAAGTGGAAGGACATGGGGTCGAAGAATTTCATTGACGTATCGTTGCGCATTCAAGCCTCCTTCAATGTGCACCAAGTGACTCCTTCCGTGGGAACTGATCATTCCCCACACCATTGCACCTCCACCACCGTGCGGCAGCGCTCATCACGCAATTTTGGGCAAAAACGTTCATTTCGCCTACGGTTGACCCTACGCCGTCTATCATGACGTGTTTTACAACAAATAAGAAAGATTTTTCGTCACTAAACCAGAACGTCTTCGTGATTGTCAGCTGCACAGGGACGATGCCTGAGTTGGCCCAAAGAAAGTTTCGATTTTGGCGGCAATGGCGGAGCGTAAGGACAGGTCCTCGGTGAGGGGGGGGATCGTTGGGCCCAAAGTCCCGCGTCTTGCTGTCTATTCCGGACAGTTTGATCAGACTCCATGCCGTCCTGAGGCAATGACTGGGCGTTGGGAGCTGTTGTTAAACCTGTCTCTGAGTGACGAAGCCGAATAAAGCGATCCTCCGCAGCTTGTTGGTCACTCTGGGTAGTCCACTGCGATGCGGTCTTCAACGAGCCTGTGGCTTGAAATGGTGCCAATGTCGACTGATGGTACTCGATGCACGTTTAGATGCTGGCAACTGACTTTGACTTTCGCCTGCTTTGCAGTAGGCCAATAGCAATTTCCTTTAAATTTATCGTATAGAGACGCCATAAAGTTGCCTTGAAAATGAACTGAATTTTTGGTATGTAGCGCCCTTATCCTTTTATAGGGTTTCAGTTGCGTAGTCCATGAATAGTGTTCTCCCCAAAATTTTGTTGCTTTCACTGCGCGCATTTAAAAATATACATGAGCTGTGGTCAAAATTGAGTCATAAAGTATTGACCACTGCGTTGTACGATTACAAACAACGAACGCAATTCAGGTCAACACGTGCATTGACACTGTAAAGAACATTTGTGGTGGTTTTTATATACCCTAGCACTCAAATTTTACTTACAAACTCATAAAAATGCGTCCTCGGATAGCTATGCGTTTCTTTTTTTCGTGTACAGTATATAAACCCCAACAAATTTGACTCAAGTTATCCCAGTACCCACAGATTTTAAAGACATTAGCTAGATTTCTAGAATCTCTTGTATTCAGTGAAAGTTTTCTTAATTTTTCGTTGGAGATAGTCTTAGAAATTTCAGTTTTTGAGTTTTGGGTCAAAACCTAAATTTACCAGCGGCTTCCATATGAATATGCGTAAATCAGGACGTAATCCAACAGTACAAAAGAAACATTTGATATAAATATCGGGGTTTTAATGTGACTTGTCTGGGTGCGTGTTGCACCACAGAAAGAGACAGAGTACCAACCCAAAGAATATTAAGAAAAAATTTGTAACTGGACTTATAGATTTAGATTTCTTTTTCCATTCTCATATACATTCAGCCCGTTGTGGCGACATAATCAAACATTGACAGTACCTGACTAACATACCACTGTGTTGTGAAGAAGATTTTATCCTGAAACAGATTTATTTACTACACTCGATTTAACCGATCGGAATATTCCAAGCTACAGTACCACTGTGAACATTAGATCTTCTTAAGTTTTTTCCAACCTGGACAAAAATTGATGTGACATAATCAGCATCCTTACTAACAGTAAAGAATCAAAGCGTTTTCCAACCCCATTTGGATTAATTTGTCTTGGAGAAACTGAGGGCTTGTTTCGCCAAATACCAACTTGGATTTGCTGTGGGGTTACCTTAACGGGATTGTTCCAGTTGTTGTGAAAAGCACCTATTAGTAAGAGTGATGGATGTGATCACAGGTTGTCAGAGCGAGATAAAACAGGGATGAAATAATTCTTTTATTGTATAACCCTTGTACTCACTTTGTTTTTTTTTAATGCAGTTTTGCTTTCCTGCTGTCCCTGTTCAGAATAGATTTAAAGTATAACTCTGTTCTTTACTGTAGAGTATTTCTAGACCATAGCGTTATTAAAACCTTAGGACTTTTGGGGGTTAATAACTTTCTTCTAACGGGATTTTTGTCTCAACAGTGGAAGGGTGGATTACCTACTATGAGTCTATCTGTTATTAATTCATTAACTTATGTTTATTTGTATTTGATTTGATATTCATAATTATTGATGTTGTGAATGTTCTTTATGATAAATAATCATTTACATTAACTTTATTTACGTGTGTGGTCAGCTCGTCCCAAAAAAAGTTCCCATTCCATTGATATAGTTTTCAGTTTGTGCGTCTAATTCGTCGTCACGTTTCTGTGTGTGTGTGATGTGAGTGGTTGATTATATATTTATTATATCTAATATTATTAATATATTAAGTAATTTATTTATCATTTATTATCATTTATTATATATATATATATATTTATATAGAATATATATAGGAAAACTGTCTGATCTAAGTATTCTCAGTCGTATCAGATAGGCTGGATTAGATTATCTCTATAAAAAATCCAGGGTCAGACTTTACCTTTCACCATTTCACTCGTGAAATATCTATTTCCTTTACCTTATCTCCTACTGAAGCTATCACCGTTCTAGTTTTTTCAGACAGGACCATATGATCTTAAAATTCCTATCAAAAGATTACAAGTGGTATGCAGGACCCAGCGATTCTCAAGTTTACCTAAGAGATCTAAGCACACGCTCCGTGAATTTTGTATGATAGAACTTCAGAAACATATATTGTTTGGTGGAATTTTGGTCTATAACAAGTTAAATACATTGTGGAAACTGTTGATAACATTACAATGCAGTCATTTGTTCTGGACTCCTCAGGCTAAGGAATAGAGTTAGAACGATGAACACCAAGAAGAAGACAACGAGAAAATGAAAAAAATGAGGAAGAATGGAAAGACTGGAGCTGATGGAACGTGAAAAGAAGACTTGGTATAGTTTATTGATGTCTAGGGCAGTTGAAAGGGCAAAGATGATGATGTCTTTTAAACTGTGTGACGTAGTTGATGGGCAAGTTGATGATGTTTTAACTAGTGACGTATTTGAAGGGCAAATGGTGATGTTGTTTTAACTTGCTGACGTTGTTGAAGGGCAAAGTGATGATGTTTAACTAGTGACGTAGTTGAAGGGCAATGATGATGATGTCTTTAACTAGTGACGTAGTTGAAGGCGAAGTTGGGATGTTGTTTTTAATAGTGAGCCCCCCCCCCCCCCCCCCCCCTTGTTGAAGGGGCGAAGTTAATGTGTTTTAACTAGTGCGTAGTTGAAGGGGAAGATGTTGATGTTTTAACTAGTTGACGTAGTTGTGGGCGAAGATGATGAATGTTTTAACTAGTGGGACGTAGTTTGCGAAGGGGCGTAAGATGTATGATTGTTTTTAACTAGTGGGACGTAGTTGAAGTGGGCGAAGATGATGATGTTTTAACTAGTGACGTAGTTGTTGTAAGGGCTACAGTTAAGATGATGATGTTTTAATTAGATGATACCGTAGTTGTTGATAGGACGAGAAGATTGATGAGTGTTTTTAATACTAGTTGAAGGGCGTAAGATTATGATGTTTTAAGTTGACGTAAAGGTTAATGATGATTGAGCTTTATAACTTGTGACGTAGTTGGAAGGGCAAAAGATGATGATGTTTTAAACTAGTGACGGTAGTTGAAGGGCGATAGTATGATGATGTTTTAACTAGTGGACGTATGTTAGGGCGTAGTGATGTTTAACTAGTAAGTTGAAGGGGGCGCGAAGATGATCTATGTTTTAACTAGTGGACGTAGTGACCAAAGTATGTTTTACTAGACGTAGGGAAGCCTGAAAGATGATGATGATGTATTTTAAGGGCTAAGATGATAGTGACGTGTGACGTAGTTGAAGGGCGGAAGATGATGATGTTTTTAAATAGTGACGTAGTTGTAGGGCGAAGGGTTATGTTTTAAATAGTGATCTTGTCAAGCAGAGCGAATAGATCTGTCTTAAATAGAGTAGTTTAGGAGAATAAGACTTTCAGAGATAAATAGACTTTCAAAATGGTTGAATATTACAGAAGGTGAATTATCCCCTTATTGCCTGTACGAATACAAATCATATGGATTTTCTTCTTTACTACTTCGTGTGTTCGCTCTCTAAGCAATATATCCAACCATCCCTATCTCTTCTTATAAATAACTAGCAGTTCCTGTTAGGGCGTACCTCTCCGTCAAGAACTTACAGTTTCTCCCTTCAACTGGGCTGGGACAAGGTCACACCACTGCCACCCCCGTGTCTAACTAGTGGATTCAGACAGTTAGTTGGGAGTACACGTTCTACTGTCCTGTTTGTCTTCCCCACATGGGCCAATATGTCTGTTTGTCTTCCCCACATGGACACACTTATGTCTGTTTGTTTTCCTCCCAATGGGCACATATGTACTGTTTGTCTTCACCACATAGGCCACATATGTCTGATGGGACAAATATGTCTGTTTGTCTTCCCACCCACATATGTGGTCTTCCCCACATATGTCTGTTTGTCTTCCCCACATGGGCACATATGTCTGTTTGTTCTTCCCACTCACATGGTCAACATTTGGTCTGTTTGTCTTTCCCCACTTGGCGGCCACCATATGTCGTGTTTGTCTTCCCCACATGGGCAAATATATCTGTCCGATTTTCAGTTTTGTTGTACAGATGGGGGTGGCCTTATGGAATGTAGGAAACGCAAGTGTCATTAATCCAGATTAGACCAGTTCGGACTATCTGCTGCAGGGCGGTGTGGTAGCAGATTCGCTACAGTATGGTTCTGCACTATCGGAGTCTGTGTGTTCCTTATTTGATATTACTATCTGTTTGTGCACTACAGACTATATGTTTGATCATTAGTAGTTGCTGTGGTGAATGTTTCACATGAGAAGACTTACTTTAACATCATAATTATTCTTTGTACTCCTTCCGGAACATGGGGCCTCCGCTACAGCGGAATCCTTCGCAGGTAGCCTGCACCAAATAGCCATAGGCTCTTGCAGTAGGGGGTGTCTGTGGCAATTTGTTTTACATGATTACGTTACCCCCCATGCACAACCCCGTATTAGTCGCCCTTTACGACATGCGTCTTGCATACAAGTTGAACTTTTCATAACTGATAATAATCAGTGGGCAAGTAACCCACCAAAAAGGTTATTTCGGACCATTACTGGTAGTAATACTAGAATAGGATGGTCGCACACGCTGAATTAAAGTGTCATAACTCAGTGCTCTTTATAGGGGGGATTATTTATTTATTTTCAATCACGATCTGTCGTGGAACCCCTAGCGACCTCTCGCGGATCCCCGGTTGAGAAACGCTGGTCTAAAGGATGACAGTTTCCCAACCTTTTCTTTCCTACCACAGCATACGTCATCAGCACGCGCTCTGTTGAAAGTTTGTGATCATTGGTGATGTTATAAAAAACTGATGCCAAAATCGTAAACAAGATATGGGCCACATCCTTGGAAGAAAAATGTTCAAGGAGTTGATTAAAAAGCTGGAAATTGAGTACGGAAGTTTACTCCTCCATCCAGAAGTACTGTGTCTAAGCAGAGTCCTTCATCGCGTCAATGTACGTCTGTCAGACAAATTAATAGTTATGAAAGAAGTGATAAAGAAACACTGCTGACGACTCTGGGCGATTCTTATTTTCGTTTCATGTCACTGAAAGACTGATTGTCTCGAACTTGCTCATCCGAAAGGGTATTTTGGGCAAGACTGAGGAAGTAAAATCATTTTCAAATAAGCTTGAACTCTCGGAGAATAATTTGAAAAAGGGAATGTAGATTCGTGTCCCAGATGTAAAAGATCAAATAGATGCAGGTGCAGAACTATACTAACTAAATGTAAAAAAACTGGACCAGACCTAGAACACACAATTAGTCAGACCCAAGTGTGTAACCGAGTCTGGTATTGCAAAAACAAGGTTGTCAATGCGTTCAAACTTAATAATGAAAGATGATCATAACAAATTATACAGGTAGTAGGTAGCATGACTACGCACACCTACAGTGTTTTGTTACTGTTACCTATTTCCTTTTATTTTGATTTGATCACTTTTCTCTCGTTCTGCTAAAAGCTTTTTTCTTTCTTTTCTTTGTCGGGAAGATGAGTGATTATTTGTTTAGAAGAAGAGCAATAGTGTTAAGCTTATTTCCACTTATATTTAAATTTGCTCATTTATAAGTGAATAGAACACAGTATGTGTGTTTCGTCTTCACTGTTGAATGAAGTTGTAAAAAACACCCCCCACAAACACAGAGAGAGAGAGAGAGAGAGAGAGAGAGAGAGAGAGAGAGAGAGAGAGAGAGAGCGAGAGAGAGAGAGAGCTTAATTTGATCAGGCATGTGAATTGATTGCCCGTGAGTCTTTTGTATTGATATGGTTAAGTCGTTGGTACGCGGAACGTAATGATTCAGTCAATTGTACGCGGTTTGACATGCATTCATAACAGTAATCGAAGAGTATTCGCGGTTTGGAGGTCGTCCATACATTACGTCATGGTCGGAGAGGGAGAGGAGGGGTTTTCATTAGTGTAACGATTAGTGACGACGGGAATGTGTGCTTCTTGTTGGGTGGGGTAGGGGGAAGGAGGAGGGGGTGGATGTTTGACGATGTTAAAGGAAAACAAGAACCATTTTTAAATTTTTGAGTACAGCAAACATATCCCACCATATATGTTAAATAAAAAGAAAAAAAAAACATGTTCCCCTGAATTTTACAGTCAGATAAGCTTTTAGCTTGGCGCCAGAGGTTCTGTATTAAAATGACATTGTCAAAAATGTCATTCCATTTCATTCATACAGTTACAATCAGAGACTAAATTCGGGACCGAAGAGAGATGAATGTAGTTAGCGACTCATAGCTTGACTGCTTGCGTCGGGGTCAGCGAACCAGAGCTGACCAAGACCTTACTCCACCTCCAAGTGGTGGTCCTGGAAACAGGCTGCATCACTGCAGTCTGGCTGAGAGAGTAGGGATCGAAGAGGGAAGGCAAACCCGGTCCCAAAAAAATGCCGTGCGGAAGTCGGATGTGTCGGACCGAAAGGCGCAAATATCACAGCTTCGCTGTAAACGGCGACACAACGCAACCAACGTCCTTTTCAGGACGAACGAGGAAGAAGAAGAAGAGACTAAATTCTTGATTTTGCGATACGACTAGTGTGTTTGAATGACAGAAGCAAGAACAACTTATAAATGAACAACAAATAGAACTGAAAAAAATTGGAAAACTTCATTAGAGGTCAAGTTAAGAAGAGATAACGTTTGTCTAAAGGTCGCACAGAACGCAAACTTATAACAGGGTGAGGAAATATGATGTTGCAGTGAACGATTGTCACGATACACGCAGTCATCTGAATGTAAGAAAAAGCAAAGGAGACCAAGATCATCTGCCAGTGTTGCCGTAAGCTAATGTCAACGTTGCTTGTTATGGATAAGCTACCTAGATAATCTGACACTCTGTATTAGCAGAAGTGTGTAAGAAGATTCAGCCAGATCTGTCAACGCTTTGACGTTTACATTGTCGCTTGTTTAAGTCATGAAGATTATCTGACCTAAGTAATCTTGTTTAATCTTGTTTGTATTGTCTCTTGTTTAAGTTATGAACATTATCTGACCTAATTAATCCTGTTTAATCTTGTTTGTATTGTCGTTTGTTTAAGTTATGAAGATTATCTGACCTAAGTAATCTTGTTTTAATCCTGTTTGTATTGTCGCTTGTTTAAGTTATGAAGATTATCTGACCTGTTTAATCTTGTTTGTATTGTCTCTTGTTTAAGTTGTGAACATTATCTGACCTAATTAATCCTGTTTAATCTTGTTTGTATTGTCGTTTGTTTAAGTTATGAAGATTATCTGACCTAAAATAGTTAGGCACCTATCGATGATAATTTTCGACTTGTCGAAGAGTATTCTTAGATGTCTTATATCCTGATAGTA
Source organism: Oreohelix idahoensis (assembly GCA_024509875.1). NCBI lineage: Eukaryota > Metazoa > Mollusca > Gastropoda > Stylommatophora > Oreohelicidae > Oreohelix > Oreohelix idahoensis. Next base: position 287,801 of record JAMPIV010018787.1, on the reverse strand, counting down.
TCTCCAAATCTCTGTTTTTCTCGCGATACATATTCAGTCTCTTCATTGATAATTTCGTCGTTGTCATACTGAAAATGTTGAATCCATTAAGAATAAAATTACTGATAACTGGAAAAGAAGAAAAAAAATATATGCTGATAACAATATTTAAAGAGACAAAGGAAACGAAGAAAAGGAAGATAAATAGCTAGAGAAGAAAGTAATAGAACGAGGGAAAGAAAGAAACAAATGTGAATCATTAGAATTATCAAGTAATTGCATATATGCAACCACTGAATAAGTTACTTTTTTTTGTAGATGACCAAAGTATAATGTATAAAGATGAAAACCAATTGCAAAATCGTAAAATAGAAAGAAAACAAGGAAAAATAGGGGCTAATTTCTGTCATCAAGCCCACCTATTTCTAGTGTATATGAGATGAGCGTGTTTCAGGTAACTGCATGTAGGATGAATGACAACATGGCTCAGTATGATTTAGCAATAGCGAGACAAGACAGGTGTCTACTTGCAAAACATTCTTTCTGATAATTCAATACATGAATTCATGCAATAATTTGTACACCGTATGATACAACCGTTTCCATCCACCTATAATACACGGCAATCTCTGATAAGTGCTATACTGGCTAGTAAAATATACCCTAACAATATTGTTGTGGTTATATAGGTTGGAGTCATACCAGGAAATACAATCATTATACCTAATTCCCTAAGATATAATCAGTATACCTGATACATTCATAGTAAAACTAAAATCCAATATGAAATATATACAAGTGTAAGTTATTTTCTGCTGGTTTCCTTCTTCAACAGTCATACACAATCATTACGCATGATACTATAAAATACAATCATTATACAGGAAATAGTCATAGGTTATATTCAGGTTGGTATGAGCCCTAAAAAGGACTGATAGGTTATATTTCAGGTTGGAGTTATATGAGCCCTAAAAAGGACTGATAAGTTAAGTTATATTTCAGGTTGGTTATCGTCTTCAGCAATCATACCAGGAAATACAATCATTATACCTGATTGCATAAAATATAATCATTATACATAATACATTCATAGTAAAACTCAAATACTAAAGTGATATTATATACAGGTGTAGGTAGTATAAATGATACTAACAAATCATTATATATGATGTAGGCATATTCTCCTACCAGTTTATAGTAAGTTTACCTACCCTGTAAGATTAATACAAGCCAGATTGACTCGACTTTAGTGAAGCAAGTCTGCCCGTTCAAGCAGCTAAGCATAAATCAGCCTTGACAGCTTTCTCTTTCCCAGTATGTCGGTCGAGCTGGCCTTCGTGTTTGTGTGTGTGTGTGTGTTTTTGTTGACTAAAACGCGCCCGTTTATATAGGTAGACGCAGGCAAATTTTACTGCATTAAGGAACTCTTTTGATTGGTTCTCGACGGTTTCGTACATTCTGTGACCGAGTCCCGAAATTCAGGCATAAGTTTCTTTCCTTATATATTTTTTTTCCTAATCCACTCTGTCTGCCGCCATCTTCGGGGAACAAGATGGCGTGTTCTTCGTGTAATTTAATCTGTCTCAGAGTCTGTTGAACGTTGATTGGCTGGGCATATTTGTATCTCGACATAGTGTGTTAACAAAGAAATGGGTTTACACACACGTTTTACGACAGGGGGAAGGGGGAAAGGAGGAGATGCTAATCACCAACTTACATGACAAACAAAGGACATTTGTATTGATTAATATCTTCGTACATTAGAGAAAATCACAATATGTAGTTTGCTGTATCACTCCATATATTGTCATTTGGTTTGTCTATGGCTTAGTATTCTCTTTTGTTTGAGACTTCGGTTGACATTAACGCTCTCACCTCTAACCGCCACACCCTCCAGCAACCCACACGCCCAGTTTCACACAGTTTTTGAAGGCTACAGTTTACTGAGCACTGCCTGCCACTTCGCTCTTGCACCAAAATTATTACGTATATTTGCAACTGACTAAATTAAGGTTTAGCTATTACGCAGGAAGGAAACTTGGTCACACTCCCCCCACTCCCCCCTCCCCCCCCCCCCCCCCCCCCCCCCCCCCCCCCCACCTCCCCCCCCCCCACCCTCTCGGAAGCTGGATCTAGTATAGTGAAGGTCCTCTAACACTCTCACTCCCCTAAGATAGTATCTGTTATGGAACTAAACCTTCTTTATAGCTACCCATTGCCCACAGTTAGTCCCCGGTGACGCTTATGAGACATAAGAAAGAATAACACGACTGCCTCCTTAGGCATGTCGTACAAGGCGACTAACATAAGGTTGTGCGTTGTTGCTGGCAGCTTCTTCACGTACTCGGCAACTTGATACATAATCATGCTGCTTGCAAGTGCCGCATGTGCTTTGACAAAGGTTCCTAAAAAAACGGCCAATTCTGCAGTGGTGTTGCATGCTTCCTACAGAAAGCTAAAAAGGGAGGATGATGATGATGGTACGCCGTAGATTTGTATTTAGTTGGTACGTGATAGATGTCTTTTGTTTGTATTTAGTGGTACGTGTTGATAGCTTGTTTGTTATTTGTAGTACGAGGTAGATTTCTTGTTTGTATTTAGTAGTACATTGTTAGATATCCCTTGTTTGTTTTTTTGTATTTAGTAGTACGTGTTGATGTCTCAGTTTGTATTTAGTAGTACGTGGTAGATATCTTGTTTGTATTTAAGTAGTACGTGTAGATATAAAATGTTTGGGTTTTAGGGGTACGTGTAGATGTCTTGTTGGTATTTAGTAGTACGTGTAGATATCTTGTTTCTTTTTGTAGTACGTGTTTGATGTCTTGTTTGTATTTAGTAGTACGTGTAGATTATCTTGTTTGTATTTAGTAATAAGGGTAGATATCTTTTTGTGATTTAGTTAGTACGTGTAGATGTCTTGATTGGAATTTAGTAATACGGGATAGATGAGTCTTGATTGTATTTAGCAATAGGGTTAGATGTCTTGATTGTATTTTGTCAATTCGGGTAGATGTCTTGTTTGTATATTAGTAAAATACGGGGTAGTATGTCTTGAATTGCATTTAGTAAGAAGGGTAACATTGTTCTTGATTGTATTTATTTAGTACAGGTAGATGTCGTTGATTGTATTTAGTAATACGGGTAGATGTATTGATTTTATATTTAGTAATATGGGTTAAGATGTCTTGATTGTATTAAGTTAGTACGGTGAGAGTTCTTGTTTTTGTATTTAATGGGTTCGGGTAGATGTCTTAATTAATTTAGAACTACGGGGGTAGATGTCTTGTTTGTATTTAGTCGGTCCGTGTAGATGTCTGGTTTTATTTAGATTGTACGTGTTAGATGTCTGTTTTTATTAAGTTGTACGTGCCAGAGAGATGTCTTGTTTTATTAAGTTGTACGTGTAGGATTGTCTTGTTTTAATTAGTTGTAGTTGTAGATTGTCTTGTGTTATTTAGTTGTACGTGTAGATGTCTCATGTTTTAGTTAGTTGTAACGTTGTAGATGTCTTGTTTTTTTTAGTTATTACGTGGGTCGATGTCTTCTTTGTATTTAGTTGTACGTGTAACTGTCTTGTTTGTATTGTAATGGTTCGGGTAGGAAGTCTTGTTTGTATTTAGTTGTTCCACGCGGGTGGGTGGAGGGAGTGAGGCGGATGGTAAGATAATAGCTGTTTATAGATTACTTTGTTTTTTAATAGGCCTCCTATTGTTCATACCTTTGAGGGATTCCCGAACAATTATTACCCAGTAATGCTACTAACTGGTTTCCGTCAGTGTAAAGTCTTGCCAATGCTGAGATTTGCAAGTAGAAACTATTTTACTAGCCTTGGTATCAACTGGGCGTTATTTTACAAGAAATTTCCCATTTCATTTCATTTTTCTTTTTCTCTCCTTATGGATTATATTGAGCCCACCCACAGCAGCTGTGCCTGTGGCTGGACGCTTGCATTCAAGTGTCACATGGTCTAGTTAGCTGTGGTGTCCGGAACCAGTTTCTCTTTAAACGGTGAGGTTGTTTATCCCTCATGCACAACCTTCACATTAGTTGCCTTTGTACGACATGCCTGAGGGAGAAGCATTCAGGGTTTCTTTCTTTGTCATACCAGGAGGCCACCGAATGAAACTACACGAGGCAAGTGTGGCGCTGGCTATTGCACGCCCACCACGCTAGAAAATGTATAGGGTTTTGGTGCTGTTGAGTCGCAGCACAACAGAAAAAACAACAGAATGAGTGGCTTACCCAGGATTTGAACACTGGACCTTCCGTGCGACAACCCCGCCTAGCCATGCAAGCGAATCACACTATCCGCTCTGCCATCTACGCATCATCAAAAATGATGTTTCAATGGCAGGTCAATAGTGCGAACCACAATACACGACACCAGAAGTCCTCCATGGGCAGTTCAGCCTATTAATGACGCAATCACTTCTGTTGTATTTCTATCAAGCAGTATAGGCCGAATCCAACAAGACCCTTAGGACCTTAATACTGTGTCCAGTAAATGATAGTAGACTAGAACATTGAGAACAGGATAGTGGGTAGGTTTGGTATTGTACAAACATTTATTACAAATAAGGGAGGGAAACCTGAGGCCTGTAAACAGTAAATTAATATGAAATTAATATGAAACAAATATAAAGGTATGTTATCAGGCACTCGCAGGAAATAAAGAAGTAGAACACCAGACAACAGAAAAAACAACAGACATGAGTGGCTTACCCAGGATTTGAACACTGGACCTTCCGTGCGACAACCCCGCCTAGCCATGCAAGCGAATCACACTATCCGCTCTGCCATCTACGCATCATCAAAAAATGATGTTTCAATGGCAGGTCAATAGTGCGAACCACAATACACGACACCAGGAGTCCTCCATGGGCAGTTCAGCCTATTAATGACGCAATCACTTCTGTTGTATTTCTATCAAGCAGTATAGGCCGAATCCAACAAGACCCTTAGGACCTTAATACTGTGTCCAGTAAATGATAGTAGCCTAGAACAGTGAGAACAGGATAGTGGGTAGGTTTGGTATTGTACAAACATTTATTACAAATAAGGGAGGGAAACCTGAGGCCTGTAAACAGTAAATTAATATGAAACAAATATAAAGGTACGTTAACAGGCACTCGCAGGAAATAAAGAAGTAGAACACCAGACAACAGAAAAAACAACAGACATGAGTGGCTTACCCAGGATTTGAACACTGGACCTTCCGTGCGACAACCCCGCCTAGCCATGCAAGCGAATCACACTATCCGCTCTGCCATCTACGCATCATCATAAAATGATGTTTCAATGGCAGGTCAATAGTGCGAACCACAATACACGACACCAGAAGTCCTCCATGGGCAGTTCAGCCTATTAATGACGCAATCACTTCTGTTGTATTTCTATCAAGCAGTATTGGCCTGAATTGAAACATCATTTTTTTTGATGATGCTTAGATTAAGCGGATACTGTGATCGCTTGCATGTAGATAGGGGGTAGTCGCTAGAAGGTCAGTGTTCAAATCAGGGTAAGCCACTCATGTCTGTTGTTTTTCTGTTGTCTGGTGTTCTACTTCTTTATTTCCTGCGAGTGCCTGATAACATACCTTTATATTTGTTTCATATTAATTTTAAAGGTTTAATGTTTACAGGCCTCAGGTTTCCCTCCCTTATTTGTAATAAATGTTTGTACAATACCAAACCTACCCACTATCCTGTTCTCACTGTTCTATTCTACTATCATTTACTGGACACAGTATTAAGGTCCTAAGGGTCTTGTTGGATTCGGCCTATACTGCTTGATAGAAATACAACAGAAGTGATTGCGTCATTAATAGGCTGAACTGCCCATGGAGGACTTTGGTGTCGTGTATTGTGGTTCGCACTATTGACCTGCCATTGAAACATCATTTTTTGATGATGCGTAGATGGCAGAGCGGATAGTGTGATTCGCTTGCATGGCTAGGCGGGGTTGTCGCACGGAAGGTCCAGTGTTCAAATCCTGGGTAAGCCACTCATGTCTGTTGTTTTTCTGTTGTCTGGTGTTCTACTTCTTTATTTCCTGCGAGTGCCTGATAACATACCTTTATATTTGCTTCATATTAATTTCATATTAATTTACTGTTTACAGGCCTCAGGTTTCCCTCCCTTATTTGTAATAAATGTTTGTACAATACCAAACCTACCCACTATCCTGTTCTCACTGTTCTAGTCTACTATCATTTACTGGACACAGTATTAAGGTCCTAATGGGTCTTGTTGGATTCGGCCTATACTGCTTGATAGAAATACAACAGAAGTGATTGCGTCATTAATAGGCTGAACTGCCCGAAAGTATCGTGAATGAACTATTGTGGGGCTGTCCTGAAATCATTGTGGACCTATGATATATAAACCTAGGACACAGTGTTGAGAACAACGAGCACAAAAACAATCAACTGAAGAATATAAACTTTTTAACGCCACTGCAAGTCACAAGACATACATGTGGGCCCTAACAAAACTCCTGTGTTGTTGACTTGAGACAGTTCCTCGTCGGACTCGGGAGTCCATACTTAACTCTCCGTCGCGACTCAAGATTCGATTCCCGAGTTAGGTATTAGGCGACTCGACTCGAAACCTGTCCAATTTTAGTGAAACTGGCTCGCCGTCTTCATTTCAATAATGCACTGTTATTTAAGCAGGAATCCAAAATGAGTTTAGGTTTCACCTGGACATTACAATGTGTACAAAATATTCATGTGCGCGACACAGTGCGTTTTTTTTTAATAACAATAGCTTTTCAGGCTATTGTGACACCGTTGTTAGACAAACATTCAGGCGAGACCGATCAGCGTTCCTGAAACATAGCATAGCCATATAAACTGCGGGGGAGAGAATCAACAAAAAATAAATATTGCGCCCGGGAAATATCGGCGGACAAAAAACTGGAGCAAAGGTTTATTAAAACATCTAAATCCCGTTTTCTTTATTTGTCGTAGATAGATGGACACCTAGGGGGTCTGTGAATACAGATTCTTAGGAGGTTCTATAACGTAACCTAAGATGTAGTAAATGTAACAGTGTTTCATTGTGTGTTGTATGTTATTTTACTATGAGGGGGATTGTAGCCTTCACTGGTCAAGAGGTCCGTAGCCTTCACTGGACAAAGAAGTCCGTAGTCTTCGCCGAACAATCAAAAAGGGGGGATCCATGGCACAAAGAAACGTTAGAAACCCATGTTCTAAATAGTAAATTCACTTACACGTGGCATTTGTTTTGAGCAAGTGCATTATTCTATAAAGACTATCCTCGACTGAGACTTGTACTAAGAGACTTGAAACTCGGGCTTGAGACTCGACTTGAGACTTGTACTAAAAGAGACTTGAGAGTCGACTTGAGATTGTACTAAGAGACTTGAGACTCGACTTGATAATTGTACTATGAGACTCGAGACTGGACTTGAGACTTGTACTAAGAGACTTGAGGACGACTTGAGACTTGTACTAAGAGACTTGAGACCCTCGACTTGAGACTTATACTAAGAGATTTGTGACTCGACGTGAAAGCTTCTATTAGGGACTTGTACTAAGAGACTTGAGACTCGACTAGAAACCCTTCTATTAGGGACTTGAGACTCGACTTCGAGACTTGTACTAAGAGACTTGTAGACTTGACTTGAAACTTGTACTAAGAGACTGAGACTCGTACTTAGAGACTTGAGACGAGACTTGTACTAAGAGACTTGAGACTCGTCTTGAGTCTTGTTACTAAGAGACTTGACGACTCGTCTTGAGACTTGGCAGAAAAGACTTGAAGATAAATCTTGTTAAACGCGTACAGCCTTTCGTCAAAGTAGCCCAGGGCGTCTTCTGGGTGCCACAATACCAAAGTATCTATCATATTGTGTAACTTTTCTCAAACTGAATCTTTATTACACAACGATTCGAGAATGAAGTATATACTTTGCCTTTTCATTCTTTCATTTTTTGTGATTGATTTTTTTTACCCCATTTCATTGTATGCTCGTAACATTGAATTAAATCGATGACATTGGATTGACATAAAACCAAGACACACAAAAATAATCGTGAAAACTGTTGCTAGTTATTATTATATGGGTCTTATAATTGAATTTTGACATGCGCACATCTGTAGATTAAGGACTCCCCCTTTGCCCTCCTTTTCCACACGTAGCTACTGAAATAATATCAGTTTTATTGATTCCTTCTCGCCTTTGTGTGCAGAAGTGTTTGTATACTGAATTATAGAGGCTGAACCATATGCGACTGCGTACGAATCTTTTTTATTTTTTTTTTAGTTTTCGCGATTTTAAGACAGCACGTGCTGACTATTTATAGCACGAGGGTAGTGCACTTATCAACGAAACTTGTATGCCTTAGTTTTATGTTCACAGTTTTTCTGTATAGCTAAAACATAATAGATTCTGAACTTTGAAAAAAAATGAACTTTGAGAACGTACAAAATGTACAAGTTTTACTACGAATCATGTTCCTTTGGCTTTCTCTGTAGTTTATCTCATTTCTCTCTCTCTATCTCTCTCTCTCTCCATCTCTCTTCTCCCCCCTCTCTCTCTCTCTCTCTCTCTCTCTCTCTCTCTCTCTATATATATATATATATATATATATATATATATATATATATATATATATATATATATATCATATATATAAAATATTGCATATTATATCCAGCTTTTTCTGTCAGTAACGCTATCGGATGCAACTTTGGTTGAAAGTTAGACATTAATTGTATTTTTTCCCTTATGTGTACTCTCCCGAAAATAGTAACACTTACCAAAGAACAATTCGCAAATGACGGTGTGTGCGCAACAATATATACTACTCGTCAATAGTTCAAGGGCCACTTAGAAAAACCTTGGTTGAAACCATAAAAAATCAAATCTGATTTTAAACGTAATTGGTATCAGTCAAAATGACATTTAATGAATACAAAATTGACATGTCACGTAAATAAATGGAAACACACATTCAAACGCAATGAAGCTGTGAAGTGTGTCACCCACTTTTTCAAAAGTCACACAATAGATATTGGACAAATATACATTTCAAAATCGGGTATGACCACCGTTTGCAGCAAGGCATTCAAGACAGCGTAGACGCATCGAGTCCACAAGGGTCCGAAGAGTATCCTGAGGAACAGCTTGCCATTCCTGAAGCAGAAATGCAGTCAGCTGTGCAACATCCATTGGCAGGGGGTGATTTGTTGACAATCTTCGACCAAGGACATCCCAGAGGTGCTCAATCGGAGAAAGGTCAGGTGAATGAGCTGGCCACGCCATCCTGATGATCCCATGTTGCTGAATCAACTCATCCACCACACGAGCTCGATGGGTCGAGCGTTATCATCTTGGAGGATGGCATTACCACCTATGGCCCCCAGAGCAGGCTGAACAACTGGTCTCAAGATTTCGTTCTGGTATCTTGGGCCGGTCAAGTTGCCTTGGATGTTGTAGAGTGCGGTCCTGCCGTGTCTGTAGAAGCCTCCCCAGAGCATGACAGAACCCCTACCATAACGATTCCACCTCTCGAATTGTGGTCATTAGTAAATCGCTCTCCTGGTCGTCTCCAAACTCGAATCCTGCCATCATTGAATGACACAGTGAAGCGAGATTCATCAGTGAAGAGAACTTGACTCCATTGTTGCCTTGTCCATCGGATGTGCTCGCGACACCAAGCAACACGGGCTCTGCGATGAGCAGGAGTAAGAGGGATTCTGACTGCAGGACGTCGAGCAGCCAGTCCAAATTCACGTAAACGTCTGCAAATGGTGCTTTGACAGGCATTAACGTTTACAGTTTGCCTCAGCTGACATCTTAGAGTGGAACAAGTCACTGTTCGATGGCGCAGGGCTGACAACAAGAGGTACCGGTCATCATGTCTATTGGTGCATCTAGGGCGACCTGGCCGGTGGCGATCCTCCACACTTCCTATGGCCTGAAATAATCTCCAAAATTCATTGGATAGTAGAGTGTGACACTGCAAGCCGTCTAGCAACCTCATACGGACAGATAAACCACTTTCAAACCCACGCTATAGCTCTCATTCTTTGTAAGGTGTCAAGACCTTCTTCTCGGTGGCCAGGGTTTTTGCAACAGTGATGAAAACTACCTCTAAGTCTGCTGATTGTAAAAACAAATTAAGAGTGAACTCTGTTCACGAAAAAGTCGCCATTGCACGTGGAATGTCAAATCAGCACGATTAATTCACCTGTTTGGTTGTACGGAAGTTTGAAAAAACAGATTAAAAATGTGAATTTATGGTCAGCAAACCAAATGCACGTGATCACCATGGTTGTCGGTGAGTTGTTTTTATGCTTAATAGTGCATAGAGGACTGTAGAGGAAGATATTGCACCCATTTTTACTAAAAACTTCCTTCATTTAATCATTCTATGCGCTTATTAAAAGTGTATTGAAAATAAACAGGGTGGCCCTTGACTTTTTGACGAGTAGTATATTTAATAGAATGTATGATCCCGTATACACACATTGGGATATGTCGTGTAACGACTTCTCACCGAATTTGTCTTCTGTCTATTATTTTATTCCTCATACAAATTTTTCTCCTATCACTAGACAAGAAAACAATTTCTCTTCGGATATCTTTTTCATTCTTATAATGATAAAGTCTCTCTCTTCTCTAGTCTTATATTACACAGTATTCGCTAGCTTAGGATTCTCACGGCCAAAGGTAATACATTATTTCTCCTAGCCAGCGAAATGTCATTCACTTGGAAGGTGAAAAACAGTTGCTACGAACCAGCCCGCCGGAAGTTGACCCTTTGTTTGTGTCACGAACTGGACGCACGTAAAATCAGGGAAGGGGCCTTCAGCCCGCAGGCACTTGCCCAGTGGATACTAGGGCAGCTAAAATAAAGATAACTTGATTACCCCTGAGACCAAAACAGAATTTGCAACAATGCCACCCAAGAGGTCACCCACCCCTGCCCCAGGAACAGCCATTCTGGAATTGTGCATGGGAATTATAAGTCATTCTACTTGTAACCTTCGCTCGAAGCAGAAGAGTATGGGCCCATCAATCGAGGCTACTTTGTGGTTGAAAAAATCCGTGAGGGTTCAGTTGAGCGAATCAGTGAAGTAGATCTAATACTGATTGATTTTATACTTAAACATAGAATTCATATTTTTATTTACAGCTTATAATTGCAAAGTAACCTTTTGTTAAGCAAAGTTTAAATGAATTTCCATTTTTAGTGACAATAATTGTTATTTGCATATTTACAGATCACTTAAACTAATGTATGAGATTGCCGAGGTCATAGACCTAATTAACCACTGATCTTTATCTCACATCATGGCAGAAATAAGACAGGGTTAAATAATTGATTTATATTATTGTTGTTACTTTGGGATTTGCATATTGACCCAAGCAAAACAGAAGTATAGGTGGTCCTTCTATTTTCTATTTCTTATAAGGCTTCAGTGTTGTATGTCAAGGCTACAAACTTGATAAAAGTGTTCTCAATCACTTCTTCTCCCTTTGTCTCATATTGGACATTAATGTGGTTTTCATCATGGAATGTTCTTTATATGTATTTAATGCAATCCTATGCATATACCATGTTTTATGATTGAAATTCAGAAGGCAACTATTTTATTGTCAGTTATATGAAGGTTATTTTCTACAGGAACCAGGACTTTAAGAATGCTTACAATTATTTAGCTATTTAATGAATTTACCACTTGACTGACAAAATGTAAGTCAGCGGTTCTCAAGCCCTTGAGACCATGACTACCCTCCACATGATTTACTGCTCAAGTAGCAAGAATGTAAATCAGTGGTTCTCAGACCTTGGCAGCAATGACGCTCCAACATGTTAAAGCAGCATAGGAAACTATTACCCAGTGGTTCTCAAACCATTGTTGACAGTAACCCCAAAATTAAAATACTGCTCTATGGGCACTAGGTGAACCAGTGGTTCTCAACCATTTGATGACCCCAGCCCATATTTCACAGTTTGTGAAACTCATTGCTCACATGGGGAAAACCACTGCTGTAAATAAGCAGGCAGCCAGATAGAGACTGAGAACTCAAGATACGCTATAATGTCAGTTAAGAAGGAGTATTTCATAGATAAGAGATAACACACTGTTACTGAATGGTAGTTAGCATTGTGTTAATTTAATGTCTGATGGACGCTTACCGGCCATCAGACTTAGGAGATGATTGCTCTGGAAACCACTAACGGTACTTCAATTGTTTCCAATCCACCCAGGTTGCGGTTACAAGGTACTAACCCAGGTTACGGGTCCATGGTACAAACCAGGGTACGAGTCCACTGTACCAAAGATTACCCCTTACCCACCATACCCTATTAAACCAGGTTACCTTACCATACCAAACCATATCCTGTCACCCAGTAACCCATTCCATACCACACATCCCATAAGCAGATAAGCAGAGAAGAGGTATTCAGCAGAGGTGACTTACCCCATCCTTAGCTGTGATGTGCATTGAGGCCAGGGAAGCAAACTCTGACACCCTCTGAACCCATTAACTGTTATGAGACCAACGGGCAGACCAAACCAAGAGAGTCCGAAACAAAATCATCTCCGCAGCTACTACAGGCCTTCAGAGAGATGAGTATAACACCTACCAGCAGTACAGCAATAGAAGAGATCTACTGTGCATATGATGACATACTAGTTTTTTTCTAAACAGTAGAGCTAAACTTCTTTTCATATTTATATGTATATTCAGATATGTGAGAATCTATACCCTTTTATTCAATGTAACTTAACAGCGTCTGTTGTTATTTTTCTTGTTAACTTTATTTGGGCTGTATTTTTTGATTTAAAATAAAACTCTACACCCTGGGTGCTGAGAAATAATTAAAATTAACTTCTATTGGGTCGGGATATTTTTAATGTGGCTGGACACCAAATATCTTTCTCAACCTTATGTGCTGTACACAGTCCTTTTGTATGATTCCTGAGGAAGAATTTATCGTCCAGAAAATATCCTGTTTAGTTGCCAGAATTCTCTGTTAAGTAAATTTCTAGTACACTATTTCCCGAGGAGAGGCAGTTCCATTACGAACTCGTAAACTATCAATAAGACATTATTATCTTTTATTCTTCCATTCCATCCAATCTGTCCTTCTCCTCAAAATCACCCCACGACCGAGGATCCTCGCTGCTGCTAGACGTAGTTACTGTGGTGATGCACAGTGGGTTTTTTTAAAATACCGGTTAGTTTTTGAATAAGTAAAATTGCCATTAGGTATTGGTGCTTGTGTTGTGAATGTAATTCCCGTCTTATGCCGTGCTTTTACACTATATATATATATATATATATATATATATATATATTAATATATATATATATATATATATATATATATATATATATATATATATATAGCATAAAATATATATATATATATATAAATATATATATATATATATATATATATATATATTTATATTCACTGGCGGATCCAAGAGGGTGGCGACAGGGCAGTCGCCCCTCCTTTGGGACTTTGAAAACCTTTATTTCATAGAAACCGCTCCAGCATTTTTTACACCACTTGAGACTTAAATGTAAGTAATCGTTAAGTCGGACGACGGACGAATTAAAACATGTTTGTTACTGGACAGTTACTGGACAATTGTAAGTACCCTAAAGGTTACGAACGTAGTTTGCGAGTAATTCTACATGGCGAGACAATAAAAGATAATAAACGAAACCGCCCTACAACAACGATACAAAACACGGCGCCAGGAAGGCGACACAAAGGGACTTCACTCGAGCCGTAAAAACAGAGGCCAATAATTTCCGAATTGGGCGGCCAATGCCAAATCAAATTATGTTATGCTGTAATATAAAATATATATGAATTTCTATCAAATTTTGTCTCAGTGTAGTTGTACCTTGGTTTTATGTAATTATGTTATAAATAGTTTTTTTTTTTTTTTTTTTAATATTCTGTGACTATCAACATCCACTGTGCGTGTTTAATCTAAATGAAAATCTAATATGGTTTAAAGTATTATTTTTTAAAATGCATTTTAAAATGCGTGGTCAAACGAATTTAAATTGTCCACTGTGCGTGTTTAATCTAAATGAAAATTTAACATGGTTTAAAGTAGAGATGGCTACTGTGTTTATGTGTCGAAACAATGCGTCGAAACTGCGTCGTACCCGAACGATTCGATGCGCAGATTTTTGCGGTGTCGATACAGTGTCACGTCCTGTCTGTTTTGCAGAGACACACTGTCTCACGCAGATTCGACACATAGCCTGCTTCGAACAGCAGTTTCAGTTCCCGTCTGCTTCGCTGTTTTGCAAAAGGCACACTGTATCATTGTCTCATGTGTCAAGCGTGCGCTACATTAGGCGTTCATAGATAGTATGGCAAATCAAACAAGTCATAATTTTTTTTTAAAAATAATTCCTCAGGACTGAAAGAGGCTTACTACTATTAGGTGTCTGCTCAGTTTGAGTTGAATCATTGTCGCTGACTGTACCTATTCTAGTTTTATATAATGTGTAATTATTACTGTTATTATTATAATTTTTTTCACTTTTACTGCAGCTGTCAGCATGTTCCCCTTGCATATCATCATAATGAAAACGACTGTGTAAAATTCTTAACAGTGGTCACACGAAATACCATAGATTTGTACTAACGAGAATAAGTAAATCTGCATACTAGGGTGTCACGACTCATGTCTCATTGTTTCAGTTAATTTACTTGTAGTCTGCTGTTTCGAAACAGTTCCATAGTTCTTTTTCATCCAAGCGCTAATTATACGCATGTTACGGTACTCTTGATTCCTGACTTCAGGCGCTCTCGTAAGAAAACGTGTTTTGTTTATACATAAAATAGTGTTTAAAAAATTGTGTTCAACCTCATTTAATCTTCATTTATGGCGGGGAGAAGCCCTGTTTGGGATTATTTTGTAAAGATCAAAGACAACAAAGTAAAATGTAACGTGTGTTCTGGTATTTTATCATTCAAGGGTTCGTCAACTTCAAGTATGACTAGGCACATGAAATTTAAACAATTCCCTCGTGGATCTATGTAGCAGTCGTATCAAAAACACACCGCATCTGGCCGAGCAAGAAGTACTAAGATGAAGAGATGATCATTTCGGTAGAGAATTCGTCAGTTTCGACATTGAAGGCAAGGTGTGGAAAATAGAAACTTCCCCACTATTCACAGCTGCGAAAGTTAAAAAATCAAATCAATGCAAGGTAACAGGGCTTTATTCAAGACCAATTACGACTGCCAAGAGAGCGAAATTAGACGACCAGAGGCTAAGAATAATCGTGAAGGATCACCTTCCATTCAGTATTGTTGAAAAGTGTTGAGTTTATGAAATTTATCTCGATTCTAAACCCAAGCTATGAGCCACCAAGTCGAAAGACATTGTCTAACAGCCTCTTATCAAAGTTGTATGACATCACGCTGTTAGATGTTCAAAAATGATGTGAGTGGTGCGTCATACGTGAGCCTGACCACTGATGGGTGGACATCTTTGAAAAAAACGAAAATTATTTAGCAGTAACGGCGCACTTTATAGACAAAAACTGTCAGATGAAGTCCTACCTGCTGTCTTGTGTAAAATTTACCGGTAAACACACATCAGAAAACATTGCAGATGCTCTGAAAACTATTGTGTCGCAGTGGGGGCTGCAAGACAAAATTGTAGCATGCACAACGGACAATGCAGCTAACATGGTAAGAGCTGTAAAATTGTGCCAATGGTTGCACATACATGCTTTGCCCACAGTCTCAACCTTGTTGTTCAAGCAAGCATGGAGACAAATTTCACAGACACGAGAAAAAGTTAAAGCTGTTGTCGAGTTTTTTAAAAAAGCCCACAAGCTCTCGAAACGCCTCATAGAATCCAGAAAACGATGAGTTTTCCCCACCTGACGCCGAAACCCGATTGCCCGACCCGCTGGAACTCAAACTACGAGATGTTTGACAGGGTCAACCATATAAAAGAGCCAATCAAGTCCACGTTGGCAATAGTGAATGCAAGCTTAGGGTGAAAGCTGACTTTAGGAGACTGGTATGTAATCGAACAGTCAAAGGAAGTCTTGCAGTGCTTTTATGATACCACCATGGAAATTAGTGGCGAAAAATACGTAACACTGTCAAAAGTTTGCACTGCTAAGCCAAGGATTGCTGAACCACTGCCTCAGTCTCAAAAGCCATAACTATGAGAGAATGCAAACAGTCATTGCTCTAATAGAAGTGCTAACTGACGAACTAAAAAACAAAATTTATAACAAATATAGTGATCTAGCCATTGTTTGGGAGGCAACATTGGTCGACCACCGATTCAAAGAGCATGGGTTTTTTCAGAAATGAGCAGCGATTGAAAGAAACTAAAGAAATTCTAATTAACGAGTGTTGTGCCTTACGGAGCCAAGAAGGAACCTCAGTAGCAAACCTTCCTCAAATAATAGAGCCAAGCGTTGCCACTACCACATCTTGTTCCGTGTGGGACGAGTTCGACAAATCCGTCGGAGACCTGCTAAAACAAAGAGAGGAAAATCCTAGGGCCGACAGCATTGTAGAAATTGAGAAAGTACGCTCAAATGCCACTGCTGCCAAGGTTAGACGATCCGCTTCTTTGGTGGAAGAAGACTGAAGTGATCTGTCCACATATTTTTTTGAAATAATGAAAAAAAGATTGTGCATCGTGGCAACTTCTGTTCCATGTGAACGCATCTTTTCTAAACAAGGTCAGCTAATAAGTGAACATCGGACTCGCCTTCTAGTGGAAAAGTTTCAAAAATGATGTTTTTAAACATCAATTTAAAGTGAAAATTAATATTGAAGTGGTTGCTTCAGATCATTGATTTCTTTTATATGGTAATGTAACGCTTATGTTTTATGTTTTACGTGTATAAGTTTAGGTAGTTTTTTTTTTGTTTGTTATTTTTACTTACAACTCTACCTTTGCAGTGAGAAGATAAAAGACTTTTCCTGAACATTCAAAGATAGTATGTAATATCAAACATGTCATATTTTTCAGGGATGTGTTATGATGACTTGATTTACAAGTGAGATTATTTTTGCTGAGAAGTTATAGACACTGGAAATTGTGTCAGTGCTGCAGTTGTCAATGTTTTAGGCACTATGTTAAAGTTGAAAGTGTCCGTGTGTTCGTATAAATGTAATGGACACTTTATTAGCTCTGCTGATATCTGTGTACTCGGTGTAGATTTGAATCATTGTCTACCAAAACTAGCTTACTCTAGTTTGATATTATGTGTTATTATTACTGTTATTATCATTGTTGTTTTTTATTATTTTCACATATACTTCAGCTATCATCATATCTCCGTTTTATTTCATCATAATGAAGACTTGTGTAAAAATATTGAATTGTGGTCACACGAAACGCCATAGATTTTCACACACGACAATACCACGCAAGAAAAAAACAGAGACATCGTCTCACACAGTTCATGACTGTCTATTAGAGACTTCTTTCTACCCGATACGGGCAAAATGTGCCGGTGTTTCGACACACTGTTTCGACACAGTTTAAATCATTGCGTCGAATGTATCGAAACAGTGAAGTGTGTCGATTTGCCCATCTCTAGTTTAAAGTATTTTTTACAGCATTTTTAAATTGCGTGGTCAAAGGAATTTAAATTGTAAAACAACTGTATCAACTCACTCGATAGTCGCTTTTTTCCGTTGTAATTATTTTTAAGTAATTTTATAGTAAAAACTGTAGTTGTTGCAGAAAACAAAATTATTAAACAGTTATGATCTTTGAAGGACCGTTTAAATGTAAGTAATTTTGTCACATGTTGCCAGGTAACATAATTTGGTTTCTACTGATATTTTCTATGCGTAAAACAGGGCCGTAAACAGTGTCTATCTGAATCACGGGAAGCAATCCAAATGGTAAAATTATGAATCAAGGGAAACAATCAAAATGATAAAAATTTTATTAAAAGGTCGTAAGTTACAACTCTACATTTCTTTATTTTACATAGCATTTTAAATTATTCAAACAGACACTAATGCTTTATGCGAAAATTTAAAAAAAAAATTACTTTGATGTAGTACTTAAGTTATTATTACTGTTTATATCACATTTATTTACATTTTACCAAGAAGTTTCTGTTTATTTACCACATATTACATAGTTTTTTCGAAGACTAAGCACTTCATAACTGAAACAGACTGCAATATCTTTTTGTAAATGGAAAGCGTCTGTATCACATTGCTGAACCGAAGTACATGTGCCAATCTCAAACGGGGTGCGCCTCGCCAAAATAAGGCAACATTTAAGTTTTATTTTATTTTTTATTTTTGGTCCTTAAAAAAAAAAAACTAGCTCAGAGCTAAACAATACATCAAAACAAAAGATTTTCTTTATTTAGACATGTGCCCTAATATAACAGGCGTTATCGTTATGTCTCGGTTGAATAGGTCATGTCTCACCGAAATGAGAAACTTCTATTTAAAATATACAGCTCAATACAATCACTGTGTCTTTTATATTTGAAGTATGTATGACAGAAAATAATAATCATGTTTTTTTTTTTACAAGCAATAATGTATATATGTTTGAAAAGAACGTGCTACGAAAAACAGTAGTAAGAAAAAAAAGGATGAGTTGGACTATTCTTCTTGGTGCGCCAGGTCGTAAAGGGAAAATGTGTCTTATTAATTTGCTTCTTGCTAAAACTCGGGAGCAGAATAAAATTACTTTTGCGATTCTATCATAAGAAAAAAGAGTATTTTGGTAAAACTCGGAAGCAAAGTGAAATCACTCTTCCGGTGGATCCATAAGGAATAACATTATTTTGTGCGGCTTGCATTTGCAATTACTGTAAACAAGGCACGAGGATAGTCACTTAAACTAGTAGTCATTAACTTAAACGAAAATTCATTTTCACTCGAATATTAAAATATTATAGCTTGATTTTGACATTTTATAAGTTTCCTAAACAGTTACTAAAAAAGCAATTTTCAATTATTGTAAACAAATCACGATGGTAGTCACTTAAAGCAGTAGTCGTTAATTTAAACGAAAAATCATTTTCACTCGAATATTAAAATATTATAGTTTGATTGTTTGATTTTTACATTTCCTAAGTTTCCTAAACAGTTACTAGAAAACGCGGGCAACTCCGGGTACTTACATCTAGTATATATATATATATATATATATATATATATATATATATATATATATATATATAGTATATATATATATATATATATATATATATATATATATATACTTGTATATATAAAATGTTGGGATTTTCTGCTGCATGCTCCATTGACAGACTGGATGTTCCAATGACAGAATGAGTTGTTCCAATGATAGAATGGGTGTTCCAGCGGTCATTTAATTTCTTTCCATTCCATTTCAACTTCATTGGAGTTGCCAAACGTATGACTTATGGTAAATGATCCGTGCAATGGACAAAAAATGTAAATGCCTGCGTGGTCTTTTAATGAGTGTTCAGTTTAGTTTTCACGGAGCCATGCGCTCCTTTTCCGTATTTTCTCGAAAAGGTGGTGGGATTTATTCATTGTTAGCAGCAGACGTTTCGCTTAGACAATTGGTAATATTGTGGTAAAGTGGGATGTTATAAATATTTATAGGGGACTTAGTGTACTGACTGAGATCAGCTGTGAAGGTATCTATATCTGACTGAGATCTGCTATATTGAGTATCTCTATATCTAATAAGAGTAGTGTATTATATGATAACCTTACTTGCTGCCACATATGTATACCTCAGTCAGAATTATTCTGGAATAGTGTGATGACTACGTTATATGTCTAGGGTATGTGTATGATGAAGTGTAAGTCATAACAACAACAGACAGATAAACAATTTAATTTATTCCACCTCACTTGACAACACTGTGACACTCACATACATAAAACACTCTACGAGGATATCTTAAAGGAGTCACTGATAACTTTTCAAATAACAATATGTATTCAGTGCTGTCATGAATGTATATGTGTCCTGATTCAAATACAAAGGGAACCAGGAATCACAATCAATTTTAATTACAAGTTATATGTACAGAATTTATCAATATGAATATTGTAGTGACATATATTATTAATAGTATCCTATGTGTGTCAGTTGTGTAGTAGTAATATGAGGTAATACTGGTTTTGTTTTGTTCAAGCTCTGTTGGTATTTGTCATCATGACTTCAATAGTTTGTTTCTATTGGAACTAGTATTGGAGATGTTCTCAGTTCCTGGTATTAAAACAATTAAATTCCCCTCTTTATTTTATTTTACAATGTCATTTTAAGATGGGGGTACATAATGTTGAGCTCCATGGCCACACTCTCTTATCTTTCGTAATGACTGCAGTAAAAGACTCCTCTGCTCGATTACTTTAATGAGTTCTGGAGCCACCCCACTGGTTGCTATATGGACCAAGGAGTATGCTGTCCACCTCTGGCTTCAGCAAAGCTCTGACCAGGTGCTGCTCAATAACTTTAAGACCACTGTCCCTGAAACAAGAAGGTTGTACCTCCTACTTCAGAACTATTTATACTCTATTTCTACACTGAGCACAATACATCACAAACATTGAGTTCAGAGCGTTAGGCCAACTGTCAGCTTCATCTGAAATACTTTATACCAGTATTTCCCTCCCTAATGGTTACTACGCCTCTGCAATTCCAGCATTATTTCTTTCTAGTCAATAATCTAGGTGTCAGTGTACTATTTGGCCATTCCATGCAGTTTTACTTTCCTCCGACACCTTCTGTTCAGGCTGGAGCACTATAGGCTTTACATCATGTTCGCTACTGAACTACACATATATACAGACATAAATTATCAATTTACATTCAATTTTCATTAAAAGATAGTGAATATTTCAAGCTTACCACAATTTATGGAAATAATAAACAGTTTCGTTGACTGGCAATGAATATAGCACAACTCCGATCTGCCGATGTCCCAGGCTTTATTTTATAAAAAATATACACTGGTGCTCAACGCCCTGCTTCTTAGTAGGTTTATTACAAGATGTGGCAAGGAGCAGACGCTCTGAATTGAGTATATTCGCAGCTCTACCCAATCAAACCATGTCTACACATCTTTTCAAAAAAGTACCCCTTTTCACGTTTCCACTGACAACACAAGATAGTATTTATAGCCCGACCAATCGTGTTTAGTCTTACATTTGTTGCGCTCCAATCAAATAGGAGTTAACATGGTAGGCTATTTCCGTAACCTAATGTTTTTTCAAACACGTTATAAAAAAATTTTATGAGCAGAAATGATTTCATGCTGTCAGGCACCCCCACTATTTTATTTTGGCCATAACTTGGTAATTCCTAGACTATTTGCGTAACGTTTTACATATTCTTTGTCAGCAAGCCCTAAGGAACCCAAATATACGAATTTAATGGAGCCAATATGCATTTTCTTCTAGGATAGTCGTGCTGTTACTACCTTCTCACTTCCAAACTTGAGGGTGTCTGGGTACTGTCATGTTTTCAAACGTAAACCAGTATATTGTCATAATTCCCAATAAGCGTTTTTCAGGATTTTAAAACCTAACTCTGGTATGGGTATTGGCTTTTTATCACTGACGATCTGAAAAAAAGTATTGCTAGTGGCCTTACACGCGGGATGGCAGCAATTGTGTATCGCGCGACGCGTGTTTAGTGTTGCATGTGTCCTGCCTTCATTCGCCCCTCTCTCTCTCCTGCTTTATCTGTCTTTTAGTTACGCCGTGTATGGAATGAATGAAATATTAAATCTAGGTCATTGATCAGCTTGCGTATCTCAAGGTTTTTCCAAGAAATACAGTACACGTTTCATTGAAGAAAGCGGGTAATAATACAGTAGGCTTTTACTATCAACGTGAAAGCGTTACAATTTGCAGACGAAGGAGAACACAAGGGGGATTTTGCGTACAGTCATTGTGACAGCACTGTTTCTTTTACCATTTCTCTTTTCTTTTATTAAATTTATTTGTTAGGCTTTACATTTACCTTTTAATTTATATATGGGGATTAGAATAATTCACGACATCTCCCCTCTTAAAACAGACATTATATGTCAGTCCTTTATTCTATATACACATAGAGAAATTTATTATTATTTCTGGGGTTTACGGTGATTCTCATCACACGGATGGCGGCTTAAAAAAATCCGCTCCCAAATTTGTTTTTCCAGATATATACTCAATGCTAAAATTATATGGAGCCAAAAGTAAGGACCATCGGAGTAACCTAGAGTTCTCATGCCTAGCCTGTGCTAGAAAAGATAAAGGTTTGTGATCCGTTTGCAACTTAAATGCCTTCCCATACAGATAAATATTGAATTTCTTTATTGCCCATATTACTGCAAGACATTCTTTTTCGCTAGTTGAGTAGTTGATTTCAGCTTTATTCAACTTTCTGCTAGCATATGCCACTGGGCTTAATTCCCATCCAATGCATCTGATTTCTGTAGTAGAGTTGCACCTAACCCAATATTACTGGCATCCGTCCTTACTATGAATTCTTGACTTAAGTCAGGTAATTTCAAAATAGGTTTACTTGTGAGCTTTTCCTTCAATTCTTGGTAAGCCATTTCACATTGTGGTGTCCATGTAATGCGATCTGGATGTCCTTTACGTGTCAAATCAGTTAACGGTGCACATATGGAATTAAAGTTTTTGATATACTTCTGGTAGAAACCACATAATGAGACAAAGGATCTCACGTCCTTCTTGGTTTGTGGTCTCGGGGCTTTCTTTAGTTTCTCTAAATTCTTTGGTCAGGGGTCATGTTTCCCTGATAAACTGTGTGTCCCAAAAATTCCAATTCTTTACATCCAACGCAACATTTGGTTGGTCGGGCTGTTAAATTTGCTTCCCTAAGTCGATTAAACAGCATATTCAGAGAGTCAATGTGTTCCTCAAATGTTTCTGTTGCTATAAGGATATCATCCATGAAATTTGTTATACATGGATTATTCAGAGGGTCCAATAATTTTTTCATCATTCTAGAGAAGACACTAGGCGTATTCTTCAATCCAAATGGCAATCTATTAAACTCATAGTGTCCTTCTGAGGTACTAAAAGCTAGGTATGGTCTAACCTCAGGCTTTACTGGAATCTGATAGTATCCTTTACTCAGATCCACTTTGAGAAATATTTAGCTTTATTTAGTCTGGCAAACAGCTGATTTGTATCCGGCAATGGATCCACCTGTCCTTCTGTAATAGCATTCAGTCTCCTGTAATCTATACAGAGTCTATGTTCTCCAGAGGGCTTCCTTAAGAGTACAACACCGGAACTATACGAGGATTCACTGTGTGAAATAATTCCTTCCTTCAACAGATAGTCTATCTCTTCCTTCAAAGCTTTCTCCTTAGCAAACGGAATCGAATATGGTTTCATACAGACAGGTGTGGGGTCTATCAGTTTCATATCATATTCCAATAGGTTTGTATGCCCTGGTCGGTCTGTTAACACCTCTGCATGATTATTTAGAACCTGTTGCACTCTCTCTTTCTGAGTTTTCGTTAAATGTGTACTGATTTTCACCTGTGCTGCTGTCTCACAGGGGTGTAATGGATATTCAAATGATGAAAGTGGTTCCTTTTTCATCTCCATGGCGATGGACAAGGTCAACAAGTGTGTCTCTTCCTGATGTTCTCTTTCCAAATATTTCTTCAGGAGATTCACATGATAGATTTTTTCTTTCCCCTTCTTATCTATCTTATAATTTGTTCTAGACACCTTCTCTAAAACTGTATATGGACCTTGCCATCCAATCTGTAACTTATTCTGACTCCCGGGGAGAAGAAGCAGTACCTTCTCTCCCACAGCCAAATCTCTGTCTTTCGCCTTCCTGTTATAATAGGCAGCATGTTTCTTCCTGGCTTGTTTCAAATTTTCATTGGCAAGTTTCCAGCCAGTTTTTAAACGAGTGGTCAGCTCATTCACATATTGGTATGAAGATGTAATGTTTTCCTCTGCCTTTTCATCAGTCCACGTTCTTAACAAAGCTTCGAGTGGACCTTTTATTGGCCTTCCAAACAATAATGTTGCCGGGGCCATACCGGTTGAACTATGGGGTACCTCCCGATAAGCAAAGAGGGCGGCGTGCAGGTACTGGTCCCATGTATCTGGTTTTTCGTGTGCCAACTTTCTCAGGATCGACATCAACGTGCCGTTAAATCTTTCCACTTGGCCGTTCCCTTGGGGGTGGTACACACTACAATGGAAGTGTTTGGCCTGGAAGATCCTGAAAACTTCTTCAGTTAGTTTCCCCTTGAACTGAGAGCATTATCAGTCAAGATTTGATTGGGAAAGCCTAACCTTGTGAAAATTGTGAGCAATGCCTCTGCCACATGTTTAGAATCAATCGATGACAGGGCTACTGCCTCTCCCCACATAGAACAAGTGTCCACCAGAGTCAGAATGTAGCTGTTCCTTCTCTTGGTTCGGGTGAGAGGTCCCACAAGATCCACGGCAACTCTCTCAAAGGGTGTTCCCACTATGGGCATTTCCCCAAGAGTTGCTGGTGCAGTCCAATGTTTAGGTGCTACTCGTTGGCACTCTGGACAGGATTTTACATATCGTTTGATATCTTCAGTTATTCCTGGCCAGAAATAGTGACAAGCTATTCGCTGTCCTGTTGCGCTGATTCCCATATGACCACTGAAGGGAATCGCATGCCCTAGTTCCAACACTTTGTCCTATATGAAGTGGGAAGGACCAGCTGTCCGTGACCATTGGATTCAGATCCAGCCTTCCTATATATCAGTTTGTTCTTCATATAAAACTCTCCCTTGCCTGGAGGTGTATGAGATTTGGGCAACTTCTTGAAACATGGCTTGAGTGTTTTGTCCTCAGCCTGTGCCTTCCTCATCTCATCTGGGTGAGTATTTATTGGATTATCCTCCTCCTTTTTAGACTGTGATCTGGTCTGCACTGTTGCCAATATCACAGGTCTCTTGGGATTCCCCAAGAAGACATATCTACACCCCAATATCAGAGGGTAGATTGGCTCATTTATCACTGCTGCTTTTATGATTCCTTCCACATATCGCGTTTTCACTTTTATTCGGGCGACGGGAAGTGTCATGGTAGCTACATCCTTGGTTGCAGTTTGAATCTCCACTGTTTCTGTGGTGTATTGATCGGCCTGCACCAGGTGAGAACTCACAACGGAATCGTAATCTAAACCGGTATCATATAAACACCTTATAGTGACACCATTACAGATGACATCTTCACACACTGGGGGGTGGTATGGTTCCTGTAGTTCTTCAGGTTTGACCTTCTTTTCCTTTTTCCCCGATGTCATAGCAGCACAATGAGGAGGTTTCCTTCTACAATGGTCAGTGTCATGATTGTTCATCTTACAATTTTTACACCACCTTTTTCCTTGGTTGAAAGATTTTCTTTCATCATATTTCCTTTCATCGAATTGTGGGGTTTTATTTTTTATTTTCATACCGTGGCCTATCAAACTGGTGCTTACCTTTGTTTTGATCCCTAGGATCAAATTTATTAAAGTTCTGTGGTGCCCTAAAGTTATCCACTTGTTTCTTTTTATTACCTGTTACCTCTGCTTGAGCTGCTTGATACCTTTCAGCAACATTTAGCAACTCACCCAGCCTCTCTGCACCTTGTTCCATGAGAAACTTTCTCAGGTCTGGAGCCATGGACTCTCTTAATTGCTCTATAAGGACCATTTCCTTAAGATCTTGGGTTTTCCCCAGAGAAGTCCATTTCTCCAAGTATGTCTCTATTCGTGCAGAGAGGCTGGTGATAGGTTTCACCTGACAGTAGTTTAGCATTCCTAAATTTTTTCCTATAAAATTCTGCATTCTTTTCATATCTTAACAAAAGAGCCTGCTTTAGCATGTCATAATTTTCCTGATCACTTCTGCTCATTTTTGCAAAAACTTCATAAGCTGCCCCACGAAGTCCTTGAGATAACTTTAAGCTCCACCTTTCTCTCTCTAACCCATACGTGGTAGCTAATAGTTCATACCTATTTAGATAGCTCTCTATATCATCGTCTTTCTCAACAAAATGATCTAAATGAAAATTCATAGCTGAGGTTGAGGCTCCTGGCTAGCAGTGGCATCAGAGGCAAAGGGACTGGCACCATTTTCAGGAGCATGGCCTTGAAACTCAAACTCCCTTAGTCGTAACTCATGTTCCCTTTGTAATCTCTTCTCCTCCTTTTCTGCTTCCCTCTCTGCAGCTAATCTCTTGTCTTCTCTTTCTGCCTCCAATGCTTTAGCCTCTTTGACAGCCTCAATCTGCAACCTCTTAGCCTCAGCCTCAATCTGCAACCTCTTAGCCTCAGCCTCAATCTGCAACCTCTTAATCTCTTTTCAGCCTCTAACTTTCTTTCGGCCTCTTTTTCTAATCTTCTTTCTTCCCGTTCAATATATTTGTCACATTCAGCAGTGACATAAGAAATCATAATTTGCCCGTCCATTCCTAACTCTTTCGCAGTCTGTACAGCAGCAGATCGAAATTTTGCCAGGTCGGCCATTGTCTAACAGATAAATGTCTAAAATATTAACTAAACAATTTTATCTATGACTAATTAACTCAGGACAACACAGGCACTGTGAGCTCAACCTTATTTATTTTCACCCAAGGATACCTTTTAATTCTTATTATTCCCTGAAGTGAATTACCCCCAATATTTTTAATAGGGAAAGATTCAAAATCCCGAGAGCGAGACCCCAATATATGTGGTAAAGTGGGATGTTATAAATATTTATAGGGGACTTAGTGTACTGACTGAGATCAGCTGTGAAGGTATCTATATCTAATAAGAGTAGTGTATTATAGATAACCTTACTTGCTGCCACATATGTATACCTCAGTCAGAATTATTCTGGAATAGTGTGATGACTACGTTATATGTCTAGGGTATGTGTATGATGAAGTGTAAGTCATAACAACAACAGACAGATAAACAATTTAATTTATTCCACCACACTTGACAACACTGTGACACTCACATACATAAAAACACTCTACGAGGATATCTTAAAGGAGTCACTGATAACTTTTCAAATAACAATATGTATTCAGTGCTGTCATGAATGTATATGTGTCCTGATTCAAATACAAAGGGAACCAGGAATCACAATCAATTTTAATTACAAGTTATATGTACAGAATTTATTAATATGAATCTTGTAGTGACATATATTATTAATAGTATCCTATGTGTGTCAGTTGTGTAGTAGTAATATGAGGTAATACTGGTTTTGTTTTGTTCAAGCTCTGTTGGTATTTGTCATCATGACTTCAATAGTTTGTTTCTATTGGAACTAGTATTGGAGAGATGTTCTCAGTTCCTGGTATTAAAACAATTAAATTCCCCTCTTAATTTTATTTTACAATGTCATTTTAAGATGGGGGTACATAATGTTGAGCTCCATGGCCACACTCTCTTATCTTTCGTGATGACTGCAGTAAAAGACTCCTCTGCTCGATTACTTTAATGAGTTCTGGAGCCACCCCACTGGTTGCTATATGGACCAAGGAGTATGCTGTCCACCTCTGGCTTCAGCAAAGCTCTGACCAGGTGCTGCTCAATAACTTTAAGACCACGGTCCCTGAAACAAGAAGGTTGTACCTTCTACGTCAGAACTAATTTATACTCTATTTCTACACTGAGCACAATACATCACAAACATTGAGTTCAGAGCGTTAGGCCAACTGTCAGCTTCATCTGAAATACTTTATACCAGTATTTCCCTCCCTAATGGTTACTACGCCTCTGCAATTCCAGCATTATTTCTTTCTAGTCAATAATCTAGGTGTCAGTGTACTGTTTGGCCATTCCATGCAGTTTTACTTTCCTCCGACACCTTCTGTTCAGGCTGGAGCATTATAGGCTTTACATCATGTTCGCTACTGAACTACACATATATACAGACATAAATTAACAATTTACATTCAATTTTTCATTAAAAGATATTGAATATTTCAAGCTTACCACAATTCATGGAAATAATAAAAACAGTTTCGTTGACTGGCAATGAATATAGCACAACTCCGATCTGCCGATGTCCCAGGCTTTATTTTATAAAAAATATACACTGGTGCTCAACGCACTGCTTCTTAGTAGGTTTATTACAAGATGTGGCAAGGAACAGACGCTCTGAATTGAGTATATTCGCAGCTCTACCCAATCAAACCATGTCTACACATCTTTTCAAAAAAAAACACCCCTTTTCACGTTTCCCCTGACAACACAAGATAGTATTTATAGCCCGACCAATCGTGTTTAGTCTTACATTTGTTGCGCTCCAATCAAATAGGAGTTAACATGGTAGGCTATTTCCGTAACGTAATGTTTTTTCAAACACGTTATAAAAAAATTTTATGAGCAGAAATGATTTCATGCTGTCAGGCACCCCCACTATTTTATTTTGGCCATAACTTGGTAATTCCTAGACTATTTGCGTAACGTTGTACATATTCTTTGTCAGCAAACCCTAAGGAAACCAAATATCCGAATGTAATGGAGCCCATATGCATTTCTTCTAGGATAGTCGTGCTGTTACTACCTTCTCACTTCCAAACTTGAGGGTGTCTGGGTACTGTCATGTTTTCAAACGTAAACCGGTATAATGTCATAATTCCCAATAAGCGTTTTTCAGGATTTTAAAACCTAACTCTGGTATGGGTAGTGAATTTTATCACTGTCGATTTGAAATAAAAAGTTAGTGCATGTGGCCTTACACGCGTGATGGCAGCAATTGTGTATCGCGCGACGCGTGTTTAGTGTTGCATGTGTCCTGCCTTCTGCCTCTCCCTCTTCTCTCTCTATGCTTTAGTCCCCCCCCCCCATCTGTCTTTTAGTTACGCCGTGTATAAAATGGAATGAATGAAATATTAAATTTAGGTCATTGATCAGCTTGCGTATCTCAAGGTTTTTCCAAGAAATACAGCACACGTTTCATTGAAGAAAGCGGGTAATAATACAGTAGGCTTTTACTATCAACGTGAAAGCGTTACAATTTGCCAGACGAAGGAGAACACAAGGGGGATTTTGAGTACAGTCATTGTGACAGCACTGTTCTTTTACCATTTTCTCGTTTTCCTTTTATTAAAATTTAATTTGTTAGGCTTTTAAACATATTAACGACTTTTAATTTTAATATATGGGGTGGTTAGAGAATAATTCACGACCAACATGGATTTATAAGGCAGTATTAATATGGACCTTTTATGTTCTATAGATTTCTATGTGTGGAACCGAAGAGATGAGTAATATTATATTATTTATATATATCCACATTTGGAATAGCCGAAAATAATCTCTAATTCCTCATCAGTGGACTTTAAAGGAAGGTTTGCGATGTTGGAAATAATGTTCTTGGGAGAGAATTAGTGATGGAGACAATTGTAGTAACACGCTTTTATATACTCATATGGCTAAGTTTACACTGCGGGGCTGGGAACTCAATAGTAAAACACATCCATGTTCACTAGAGAATCTTATGGTTTGCCTGGGCTAGGCTTGTGCAGGTTACGGTTTGATTGATGGTTTATGACAAACTTATTAGGTAGCTACAAAGGAGATACAGGTAGAGTCTTAAAATGACAAGGTCTTCTTTACGTGGGATGTATGAGGAGGGCTACAATCTGGGGGGACGTTTCTATGTTAATATTGGGGTGGTAGTTTTCTAATTAAATATTTGCATTTATGCAGGAACATACAGATGCTACAAGTTAGCGGGGCGTGAGGGGCCGGGCATTACCCATCCGATGCTTAACCTATAGGTTGTAGTAAGTTTCTTTAAGCCCAAGGATGGCATGGGGGCTATTAATGAGAACTTGGGTCTGGTACAATGGTTAAGCTTCAATGGAAAATGGTGGGATTTATAGAGTGCTGTGTGAGCTTTTTGCCTTCCTGGGGTTCTTTGGTTAGAAAATTACAAATGAGGTTTATTATAAATAGAGGACAATTGGTCCGCAAGATATTTCCCACGTTTTTGGGAATAGATGGGGGTGGAGGGAAAAAAAACGCTCCACTTATTTTAAAGAGCTATTTTCGTGAATTATGCAGGGTGCTAGGCTTGGGGAAAGGGTCTTTTAGTGGCAGTGGGTCGTATACAGTCGAACAGAGTATTGGAGATGGGGAAAAAGCCTTGGACAGGTGATTGCTACCATAACTGCTCCTTGAATCAACTGACATCTTTTTATAATTTTAGCTAAAATATCGAGATTTTGTGCAGTATTGTATAAAGGATATTTTTTCAATATTTTAAGTATGGGTACAGTTAACGTTTGAGGTTGCCAACTATTTTCAAAAACCTAATTCTAGACCCTAAGAACAGAGATCTAGCGTAACTGAAACAATATTAATAATCGTCCACTA
Source organism: Oreohelix idahoensis (assembly GCA_024509875.1). NCBI lineage: Eukaryota > Metazoa > Mollusca > Gastropoda > Stylommatophora > Oreohelicidae > Oreohelix > Oreohelix idahoensis. Next base: position 257,448 of record JAMPIV010018787.1, on the reverse strand, counting down.
AAAAGTGGCTCTGAAACAGTCAAAACATAACTGGAAAAACAAATTGGGATCCCCTTTAAAAAACCAAAACACAAAAAAACCACAAATAATCCCACCACGTTCCCCATAGTATCATGTAATAAATAATATAAATTTCCAATATACGAAAAGGTAAATATAAAGCCTAACAAATAAATTTAATAAAAGAAAAGAGAAATGGTAAAAGAAACAGTGCTGTCACAATGACTGTACGCAAAATCCCCTTGTGTTCTCCTTCGTCTGCAAATTGTAACGCTTTCACGTTGATAGTAAAAGCCTACTGTATTATTACCCGCTTTCTTCAATGAAACGTGTACTGTATTTCTTGGAAAAACCTTGAGATACGCAAGCTGATCAATGACCTAGATTTAATATTTCATTCATTCCATACACGGCGTAACTAAAAGACAGATAAAGCAGGAGAGAGAGAGGGGCGAATGAAGGCAGGAAGCATGCAATACTAAACACGCGTCGCGCGATACACAATTGCTGCCATCCCGCGTGTAAGGCCACTAGCAATACTTTTTTTTTCAGATCGACAGTGATAAAAAGCCAATACCCATACCAGAGTTAGGTTTTAAAATCCTGAAAAACGCTTATTGGGAATTATGACATTATACCGGTTTACGTTTGAAAACATGACAGTACCCAGACACCCTCAAGTTTGGAAGTGAGAAGGTAGTAACAGCACGACTATCCTAGAAGAAAATGCATATTGGCTCCATTAAATTCGTATATTTGGGTTCCTTAGGGCTTGCTGACAAAGAATATGTAAAACGTTACGCAAATAGTCTAGGAATTACCAAGTTATGGCCAAAATAAAATAGTGGGGGTGCCTGACAGCATGAAATCATTTCTGCTCATAAAATTTTTTTATAACGTGTTTGAAAAAACATGACGTTACGGAAATAGCCTACCATGTTAACTCCTATTTGATTGGAGCGCAACAAATATAAGACTAAACACGATTGGTCGGGCTATAAATACTAGCTTGTGTTGTCAGGGGAAACGTGAAAAGGAGTACTTTTTTGAAAAGATGTGTAGACATGGTTTGATTGGGTAGAGCTGCGAATATACTCAATTCAGAGCGTCTGTTCATTGCCACATCTTGTAATAAACCTACTAAGAAGCAGTGCGTTGAGCACCAGTGTATATTTTTTTATAAAATAAAGCCTGGGACATCGGCAGATCGGAGTTGTGCTATATTCATTGCCAGTCAACGAAACTGTTTATTATTTCCATGAATTGTGGTAAGCTTGAAATATTCACTATCTTTTAATGAAAATTGAATGTAAATTGATAATTTATGTCTGTATATATGTGTAGTTCAGTAGCGAACATGATGTAAAGCCTATAGTGCTCCAGCCTGAACAGAAGGTGTCGGAGGAAAGTAAAACTGCATGGAATGGCCAAACAGTACACTGACACCTAGATTATTGACTAGAAAGAAATAATGCTGGAATTGCAGAGGCGTAGTAACCATTAGGGAGGGAAATACTGGTATAAAGTATTTCAGATGAAGCTGACAGTTGGCCTAACGCTCTGAACTCAATGTTTGTGATGTATTGTGCTCAGTGTAGAAATAGAGTATAAATTAGTTCTGAAGTAGGAGGTACAACCTTCTTGTTTCAGGGACCGTGGTCTTAAAGTTATTGAGCAGCACCTGGTCAGAGCTTTGCTGAAGCCAGAGGTGGACAGCATACTCCTTGGTCCATATAGCAACCAGTGGGGTGGCTCCAGAACTCATTAAAGTAATCGAGCAGAGGAGTCTTTTACTGCAGTCATCACGAAAGATAAGAGAGTGTGGCCATGGAGCTCAACATTATGTACCCCCATCTTAAAATGACATTGTAAAATAAAATTAAGAGGGGAATTTAATTGTTTTAATACCAGGAACTGAGAACATCTCCAATACTAGTTCCAATAGAAACAAACTATTGAAGTCATGATGACAAATACCAACAGAGCTTGAACAAAACAAAACCAGTATTACCTCATATTACTACTACACAACTGACACACATAGGATACTATTAATAATATATGTCACTACAAGATTCATATTAATAAATTCTGTACATATAACTTGTAATTAAAATTGATTGTGATTCCTGGTTCCCTTTGTATTTGAATCAGGACACATATACATTCATGACAGCACTGAATACATATTGTTATTTGAAAAGTTATCAGTGACTCCTTTAAGATATCCTCGTAGAGTGTTTTATGTATGTGAGTGTCACAGTGTTGTCAAGTGTGGTGGAATAAATTAAATTGTTTATCTGTCTGTTGTTGTTATGACTTACACTTCATCATACACATACCCTAGACATATAACGTAGTCATCACACTACTCCAGAATAATTCTGACTGAGGTATACATATGTGGCAGCAAGTAAGGTTATCTATAATACACTACTCTTATTAGATATAGATACCTTCACAGCTGATCTCAGTCAGTACACTAAGTCCCCTATAAATATTTATAACATCCCACTTTACCACATATATTGGGGTCTCGCTCTCGGGATTTTGAATCTTTCCCTATTAAAAATATTGGGGGTAATTCACTTCAGGGAATAATAAGAATTAAAAAGGTATCCTTGGGTGAAAATAAATAAGGTTGAGCTCACAGTGCCTGTGTTGTCCTGAGTTAATTAGTCATAGATAAAATTGTTTAGTTACATATTTTAGACATTTATCTGTTAGACAATGGCCGACCTGGCAAAATTTCGATCTGCTGCTGTACAGACTGCGAAAGAGTTAGGAATGGACGGGCAAATTATGATTTCTTATGTCACTGCTGAATGTGACAAATATATTGAACGGGAAGAAAGAAGATTAGAAAAAGAGGCCGAAAGAAAGTTAGAGGCTGAGGTTGCAGATTGAGGCTGAGACTAAGAGGTTGCAGATTGAGGCTGAGGCTAAGAGGTTGCAGATTGAGGCTGACAAAGAGGCTAAAGCATTGGAGGCAGAAAGAGAAGACAAAAGATTAGCTGCAGAAAGGGAAGCCGAGGAAAGAAGACAGGCTGCAGAAAGAGAAGAGAAGAAATTAGCTGCAGAAAGGGAAGACAAGAGATTAGCTGCAGAAAGGGAAGCAGAAGATAAGAGATTACAAAGGGAACATGAGTTACGACTAAGGGAGTTTGAGTTTCAAGGCCATGCTCCTGAAAATGGTGCCAGTCCCTTTGCCTCTGATGCCACTGCTAGCCAGGGAGCCTCAACCTCAGCTATGAATTTTCATTTAGATCATTTTGTTGAGAAAGACGATGATATAGAGAGCTATCTAAATAGGTATGAACTATTAGCTACCACATATGGGTTAGAGAGAGAAAGGTGGAGCTTAAAGTTATCTCAAGGACTTCGTGGGGCAGCTTATGAAGTTTTTGCAAAAATGAGCAGAAGTGATCAGGAAAATTATGACATGCTAAAGCAGGCTCTTTTGTTAAGATATGAAAAGAATGCAGAATTTTATAGGAAAAAATTTAGGAATGCTAAACTACTGTCAGGTGAAACCTATCACCAGTTCTCTGCACGAATAGAGACATACTTGGAGAAATGGACTTCTCTGGGGAAAACCCAAGATCTTAAGGAAATGGTCCTTATAGAGCAATTAAGAGAGTCCATGGCTCCAGACCTGAGAAAGTTTCTCATGGAACAAGGTGCAGAGAGGCTGGGTGAGTTGCTAAATGTTGCTGAAAGGTATCAAGCAGCTCAAGCAGAGGTAACAGGTAATAAAAAGAAACAAGTGGATAACTTTAGGGCACCACAGAACTTTAATAAATTTGATCCTAGGGATCAAAACAAAGGTAAGCACCAGTTTGATAGGCCACGGTATGAAAATAAAAATAAAACCCCACAATTCGATGAAAGGAAATATGATGAAAGAAAATCTTTCAACCAAGGAAAAAGGTGGTGTAAAAATTGTAAGATGAACAATCATGACACTGACCATTGTAGAAGGAAACCTCCTCATTGTGCTGCTATGACATCGGGGAAAAAGGAAAAGAAGGTCAAACCTGAAGAACTACAGGAACCATACCACCCCCCAGTGTGTGAAGATGTCATCTGTAATGGTGTCACTATAAGGTGTTTATATGATACCGGTTTAGATTACGATTCCGTTGTGAGTTCTCACCTGGTGCAGGCCGATCAATACACCACAGAAACAGTGGAGATTCAAACTGCAACCAAGGATGTAGCTACCATGACACTTCCCGTCGCCCGAATAAAAGTGAAAACGCGATATGTGGAAGGAATCATAAAAGCAGCAGTGATAAATGAGCCAATCTACCCTCTGATATTGGGGTGTAGATATGTCTTCTTGGGGAATCCCAAGAGACCTGTGATATTGGCAACAGTGCAGACCAGATCACAGTCTAAAAAGGAGGAGGATAATCCAATAAATACTCACCCAGATGAGATGAGGAAGGCACAGGCTGAGGACAAAACACTCAAGCCATGTTTCAAGAAGTTGCCCAAATCTCATACACCTCCAGGCAAGGGAGAGTTTTATATGAAGAACAAACTGATATATAGGAAGGCTGGATCTGAATCCAATGGTCACGGACAGCTGGTCCTTCCCACTTCATATAGGACTAAAGTGTTGGAACTAGGGCATGCGATTCCCTTCAGTGGTCATATGGGAATCAGCGCAACAGGACAGCGAATAGCTTGTCACTATTTCTGGCCAGGAATAACTGAAGATATCAAACGATATGTAAAATCCTGTCCAGAGTGCCAACGAGTAGCACCTAAACATTGGACTGCACCAGCAACTCTGGGGGAAATGCCCATAGTGGGAACACCCTTTGAGAGAGTTGCCGTGGATCTTGTGGGACCTCTCACCCGAACCAAGAGAAGGAACAGCTACATTCTGACTCTGGTGGACACTTGTTCTATGTGGGGAGAGGCAGTAGCCCTGTCATCGATTGATTCTAAACATGTGGCAGAGGCATTGCTCACAATTTTCACAAGGTTAGGCTTTCCCAATCAAATCTTGACTGATAATGGCTCTCAGTTCAAGGGGAAACTAACTGAAGAAGTTTTCAGGATCTTCCAGGCCAAACACTTCCATTGTAGTGTGTACCATCCCCAAGGGAACGGCCAAGTGGAAAGATTTAACGGCACGTTGATGTCGATCCTGAGAAAGTTGGCACACGAAAAAACCAGATACATGGGACCAGTACCTGCACGCCGCCCTCTTTGCTTATCGGGAGGTACCCCATAGTTCAACCGGTATGGCCCCGGCAACATTATTGTTTGGAAGGCCAATAAAAGGTCCACTCGAAGCTTTGTTAAGAACGTGGACTGATGAAAAGGCAGAGGAAAACATTACATCTTCATACCAATATGTGAATGAGCTGACCACTCGTTTAAAAACTGGCTGGAAACTTGCCAATGAAAATTTGAAACAAGCCAGGAAGAAACATGCTGCCTATTATAACAGGAAGGCGAAAGACAGAGATTTGGCTGTGGGAGAGAAGGTACTGCTTCTTCTCCCCGGGAGTCAGAATAAGTTACAGATTGGATGGCAAGGTCCATATACAGTTTTAGAGAAGGTGTCTAGAACAAATTATAAGATAGATAAGAAGGGGAAAGAAAAAATCTATCATGTGAATCTCCTGAAGAAATATTTGGAAAGAGAACATCAGGAAGAGACACACTTGTTGACCTTGTCCATCGCCATGGAGATGAAAAAGGAACCACTTTCATCATTTGAATATCCATTACACCCCTGTGAGACAGCAGCACAGGTGAAAATCAGTACACATTTAACGAAAACTCAGAAAGAGAGAGTGCAACAGGTTCTAAATAATCATGCAGAGGTGTTAACAGACCGACCAGGGCATACAAACCTATTGGAATATGATATGAAACTGATAGACCCCACACCTGTCTGTATGAAACCATATTCGATTCCGTTTGCTAAGGAGAAAGCTTTGAAGGAAGAGATAGACTATCTGTTGAAGGAAGGAATTATTTCACACAGTGAATCCTCGTATAGTTCCGGTGTTGTACTCTTAAGGAAGCCCTCTGGAGAACATAGACTCTGTATAGATTACAGGAGACTGAATGCTATTACAGAAGGACAGGTGGATCCATTGCCGGATACAAATCAGCTGTTTGCCAGACTAAATAAAGCTAAATATTTCTCAAAAGTGGATCTGAGTAAAGGATACTATCAGATTCCAGTAAAGCCTGAGGTTAGACCATACCTAGCTTTTAGTACCTCAGAAGGACACTATGAGTTTAATAGATTGCCATTTGGATTGAAGAATGCGCCTAGTGTCTTCTCTAGAATGATGAGAAAATTATTGGACCCTCTGAATAATCCATGTATAACAAATTTCATGGATGATATCCTTATAGCAACAGAAACATTTGAGGAACACATTGACTCTCTGAATATGCTGTTTAATCGACTTAGGGAAGCAAATTTAACAGCCCGACCAACCAAATGTTGCGTTGGATGTAAAGAATTGGAATTTTTGGGACACACAGTTTATCAGGGAAACATGACCCCTGACCCAAAGAATTTAGAGAAACTAAAGAAAGCCCCGAGACCACAAACCAAGAAGGACGTGAGATCCTTTGTCTCATTATGTGGTTTCTACCAGAAGTATATCAAAAACTTTAATTCCATATGTGCACCGTTAACTGATTTGACACGTAAAGGACATCCAGATCGCATTACATGGACACCACAATGTGAAATGGCTTACCAAGAATTGAAGGAAAAGCTCACAAGTAAACCTATTTTGAAATTACCTGACTTAAGTCAAGAATTCATAGTAAGGACGGATGCCAGTAATATTGGGTTAGGTGCAACTCTACTACAGAAATCAGATGCATTGGATGGGGAATTAAGCCCAGTGGCATATGCTAGCAGAAAGTTGAATAAAGCTGAAATCAACTACTCAACTAGCGAAAAAGAATGTCTTGCAGTAATATGGGCAATAAAGAAATTCAATATTTATCTGTATGGGAAGGCATTTAAGTTGCAAACGGATCACAAACCTTTATCGTTTCTAGCACAGGCTAGGCATGAGAACTCTAGGTTACTCCGATGGTCCTTACTTTTGGCTCCATATAATTTTAGCATTGAGTATATATCTGGAAAAACCAATTTGGGAGCGGATTTTTTAAGCCGCCATCCGTGTGATGAGAATCACCGTAAACCCCAGAAATAATAATAAATTTCTCTATGTGTATATAGAATAAAGGACTGACATATAATGTCTGTTTTAAGAGGGGAGATGTCGTGAATTATTCTAATCCCCATATATAAATTAAAAGGTAAATGTAAAGCCTAACAAATAAATTTAATAAAAGAAAAGAGAAATGGTAAAAGAAACAGTGCTGTCACAATGACTGTACGCAAAATCCCCCTTGTGTTCTCCTTCGTCTGCAAATTGTAACGCTTTCACGTTGATAGTAAAAGCCTACTGTATTATTACCCGCTTTCTTCAATGAAACGTGTACTGTATTTCTTGGAAAAACCTTGAGATACGCAAGCTGATCAATGACCTAGATTTAATATTTCATTCATTCCATACACGGCGTAACTAAAAGACAGATAAAGCAGGAGAGAGAGAGGGGGCGAATGAAGCAGGACACATGCAACACTAAACACGCGTCGCGCGATACACAATTGCTGCCATCCGCGTGTAAGGCCACTAGCAATACTTTTTTTTCAGACGGACAGTGATAAACAGCCAATACCCATACCAGAGTTAGGTTTTAAAATCCTGAAAAACGCTTATTGGGAATTATGACAATATACTGGTTTACGTTTGAAAACATGACAGTACCCAGACACCCTCAAGTTTGGAAGTGAGAAGGTAGTAACAGCACGACTATCCTAGAAGAAAATGCATATTGGCTCCATTAAATTCGTATATTTGGGTTCCTTAGGGCTTGCTGACAAAGAATATGTAAAACGTTACGCAAATAGTCTAGGAATTACCAAGTTATGGCCAAAATAAAATAGTGGGGGTGCCTGACAGCATGAAATCATTTCTGCTCATAAAATTTTTTTATAACGTGTTTGAAAAAACATTACGTTACGGAAATAGCCTACCATGTTAACTCCTATTTGATTGGAGCGCAACAAATGTAAGACTAAACACGATTGGTCGGGCTATAAATACTATCTTGTGTTGTCAGGGGAAACGTGAAAAGGGGTACTTTTTTGAAAAGATGTGTAGACATGGTTTGATTGGGTAGAGCTGCGAATATACTCAATTCAGAGCGTCTGTTCCTTGCCACATCTTGTAATAAACCTACTAAGAAGCAGTGCGTTGAGCACCAGTGTATATTTTTTATAAAATAAAGCCTGGGACATCGGCAGATCGGAGTTGTGCTATATTCATTGCCAGTCAACGAAACTGTTTATTATTTCCATGAATTGTGGTAAGCTTGAAATATTCACTATCTTTTAATGAAAATTGAATGTAAATTGATAATTTATGTCTGTATATATGTGTAGTTCAGTAGCGAACATGATGTAAAGCCTATAGTGCTCCAGCCTGAACAGAAGGTGTCGGAGGAAAGTAAAACTGCATGGAATGGCCAAACAGTACACTGACACCTAGATTATTGACTAGAAAGAAATAATGCTGGAATTGCAGAGGCGTAGTAACCATTAGGGAGGGAAATACTGGTATAAAGTATTTCAGATGAAGCTGACAGTTGGCCTAACGCTCTGAACTCAATGTTTGTGATGTATTGTGCTCAGTGTAGAAATAGAGTATAAATAGTTCTGAAGTAGGAGGTACAACCTTCTTGTTTCAGGGACAGTGGTCTTAAAGTTATTGAGCAGCACCTGGTCAGAGCTTTGCTGAAGCCAGAGGTGGACAGCATACTCCTTGGTCCATATAGCAACCAGTGGGGTGGCTCCAGAACTCATTAAAGTAATCGAGCAGAGGAGTCTTTTACTGCAGTCATCACGAAAGATAAGAGAGTGTGGCCATGGAGCTCAACATTATGTACCCCCATCTTAAAATGACATTGTAAAATAAAATAAAGAGGGGAATTTAATTGTTTTAATACCAGGAACTGAGAACATCTCCAATACTAGTTCCAATAGAAACAAACTATTGAAGTCATGATGACAAATACCAACAGAGCTTGAACAAAACAAAACCAGTATTACCTCATATTACTACTACACAACTGACACACATAGGATACTATTAATAATATATGTCACTACAATATTCATATTGATAAATTCTGTACATATAACTTGTAATTAAAATTGATTGTGATTCCTGGTTCCCTTGTATTTGAATCAGGACACATATACATTCATGACAGCACTGAATACATATTGTTATTTGAAAAGTTATCAGTGACTCCTTTAAGATATCCTCGTAGAGTGTTTTATGTATGTGAGTGTCACAGTGTTGTCAAGTGTGGTGGAATAAATTAAATTGTTTATCTGTCTGTTGTTGTTATGACTTACACTTCATCATACACATACCCTAGACATATAATGTAGTCATCACACTATTCCAGAATAATTCTGACTGAGGTATACATATGTGGCAGCAAGTAAGGTTATCTATAATACACTACTCTTATTAGATATAGATACCTTCACAGCTGATCTCAGTCAGTACACTAAGTCCCCTATAAATATTTATAACATCCCACTTTACCACAATATTACCAATTGTCTAAGCGAAACGTCTGCTGCTAACAATGAATAAATCCCACCACCTTTTCGAGAAAATACGGAAAAGGAGCGCATGGCTCCGTGAAAACTAAACTGAACACTCATTAAAAGACCACGCAGGCATTTACATTTTTTGTCCATTGCACGGATCATTTACCATAAGTCATACGTTTGGCAACTCCAATGAAGTTGAAATGGAATGGAAAGAAATTAAATGACCGCTGGAACACCCATTCTATCATTGGAACAACTCATTCTGTCATTGGAACATCCAGTCTGTCAATGGAGCATGCAGCAGAAAATCCCAACATTTTATATATATTACAAGTATATATATATATATATATATATATATATATATATAATATATATATATATATATATATATATATATATATATATATATATATATGTATGTATGTATATATATTAGCTATAAGTACCCGGCGTTGCCCGGATTTCTAGTAACTGTTTAGGAAACTTAGGAAATGTAAAAATCAAACAATCAAACTATAATATTTTAATATTCGAGTGAAAATGATTTTTCGTTTAAATTAACGACTACTGCTTTAAGTGACTACCATCGTGATTTGTTCACAATAATTGAAAATTGCTTTTTTAGTAACTGTTTAGGAAACTTATAAAATGTCAAAATCAAGCTATAATATTTTAATATTCGAGTGAAAATGAATTTTCGTTTAAGTTAATGACTACTAGTTTAAGTGACTATCCTCGTGCCTTGTTTACAGTAATTGCAAATGCAAGCCGCACAAAATAATGTTATTCCTTATGGATCCACCGGAAGAGTGATTTCACTTTGCTTCCGAGTTTTACCAAAATACTCTTTTTTCTTATGATAGAATCGCAAAAGTAATTTTATTCTGCTCCCGAGTTTTAGCAAGAAGCAAATTAATAAGACACATTTTCCCTTTACGACCTGGCGCACCAAGAAGAATAGTCCAACTCATCCTTTTTTTTCTTACTACTGTTTTTCGTAGCACGTTCTTTTCAAACATATATACATTATTGCTTGTAAAAAAAAAAACATGATTATTATTTTCTGTCATACATACTTCAAATATAAAAGACACAGTGATTGTATTGAGCTGTATATTTTAAATAGAAGTTTCTCATTTCGGTGAGACATGACCTATTCAACCGAGACATAACGATAACGCCTGTTATATTAGGGCACATGTCTAAATAAAGAAAATCTTTTGTTTTGATGTATTGTTTAGCTCTGAGCTAGTTTTTTTTTTTTAAGGACCAAAAATAAAAAATAAAATAAAACTTAAATGTTGCCTTATTTTGGCGAGGCGCACCCCGTTTGAGATTGGCACATGTACTTCGGTTCAGCAATGTGATACAGACGCTTTCCATTTACAAAAAGATATTGCAGTCTGTTTCAGTTATGAAGTGCTTAGTCTTCGAAAAAACTATGTAATATTTGGTAAATAAACAGAAACTGCTTGATAAAATGTAATTGAATGTGAAATAAACAGTAATAATAACTGAAATACTATATCAAAGTTTTTTTTTAAATTTTCGCATAAATCATTAGTGTATTTTTAAATTATTTAAATTGCTATGTAAAATAAAGAAATGTAGAGTTGTAAATTACGACCTTTTAATAATAATTTTATCATTTTGATTGTTTCCCTTGATTCATAATTTTACCATTTGGATTGCTTCCCGTGATTCAGATAGACACTGTTTACGGCCCTGTTTTACGCATAGAAAAATATCAGTAGAAACCAAATTATGTTACCTGGCAACATGTGACAAAATTACTTACATTTAAACGGTCCTTCAAAGATCATAACTGTTTAATAATTTTGTTTTCTGCAACAACTACAGTTTTTACTATAAAATTACTTAAAAATAATTACAACGGAAAAAAGCGACTATCGAGTGAGTTGATACAGTTGTTTTACAATTTAAATTCCTTTGACCACGCAATTTAAAAATGCTGTAAAAAATACTTTAAACTAGAGATGGGCAAATCGACACACTTCACTGTTTCGATACATTCGACGCAATGATTTAAACTGTGTCGAAACAGTGTGTCGAAACACCGGCACATTTTGCCCGTATCGGGTAGAAAGAAGTCTCTAATAGACAGTCATGAACTGTGTGAGACGATGTCTCTGTTTTTTCTTGCGTGGTATTGTCGTGTGTGAAAATCTATGGCGTTTCGTGTGACCACAATTCAATATTTTTACACAAGTCTTCATTATGATGAAATAAAACGGAGATATGATGATAGCTGAAGTATATGTGAAAATAATAAAAAACAACAATGATAATAACAGTAATAATAACACATAATATCAAACTAGAGTAAGCTAGTTTTGGTAGACAATGATTCAAATCTACACCGAGTACACAGATATCAGCAGAGCTAATAAAGTGTCCATTACATTTATACGAACACACGGACACTTTCAACTTTAACATAGTGCCTAAAACATTGACAACTGCAGCACTGACACAATTTCCAGTGTCTATAACTTCTCAGCAAAAATAATCTCACTTGTAAAATCAAGTCATCATAACACATCCCTGAAAAATATGACATGTTTGATATTACATACTATCTTTGAATGTTCAGGAAAAGTCTTTTATCTTCTCACTGCAAAGGTAGAGTTGTAAGTAAAAATAACAACAAAAAAAAAAACTACCTAAACTTATACACGTAAAACATAAAACATAAGCGTTACATTACCATATAAAAGAAATCAATGATCTGAAGCAACCACTTCAATATTAATTTTCACTTTAAATTGATGTTTAAAAACATCATTTTTGAAACTTTTCCACTAGAAGGCGAGTCCGATGTTCACTTATTAGCTGACCTTGTTTAGAAAAGATGCGTTCACATGGAACAGAAGTTGCCACGATGCACAATCTTTTTTTCATTATTTCAAAAATATGTGGACAGATCACTTCAGTCTTCTTCCACCAAAGAAGCGGATCGTCTAACCTTGGCAGCAGTGGCATTTGAGCGTACTTCTCAATTTCTACAATGCTGTCGGCCCTAGGATTTTCCTCTCTTTGTTTTAGCAGGTCTCCGACGGATTTGTCGAACTCGTCCCACACGGAACAAGATGTGGTAGTGGCAACGCTTGGCTCTATTATTTGAGGAAGGTTTGCTACTGAGGTTCCTTCTTGGCTCCGTAAGGCACAACACTCGTTAATTAGAATTTCTTTAGTTTCTTTCAATCGCTGCTCATTTCTGAAAAAACCCATGCTCTTTGAATCGGGGGTCGACCAATGTTGCCTCCCAAACAATGGCTAGATCACTATATTTGTTATAAATTTTGTTTTTTAGTTCTTCAGTTAGCATTTCTATTAGAGCAATGACTGTTGCATTCTCATAGTTATGGCTTTTGAGACTGAGGCAGTGGTTCAGCAATCCTTGGCTTAGCAGTGCAACTTTTGACAGTGTTACGTATTTTTCGCCACTAATTTCCATGGTGGTATCATAAAAGCACTGCAAGATTTTCTTTGACTGTTCGATTACATACCAGTCTTCTAAAGTCAGCTTTGATCCTAAGTTTGCATTCACTATTGCTAACGTGGACTGGATTGGCTCTTTTATATGGTTTACCCTGTCAAACATCTCGTAGGTTGAGTTCCAGCGGGTCGGGCAATCTTGTTTCAGCGTCAGGTTGGGAAAACCCATCTGTTTCTGGATGCTATGAAGCTTTTCGAGAGCTTGTGGGCTTCTTTTAAAAAACTCGACAACAGCTTTAACTTTTTCTCGTGTCTGTGAAATTGTCTCCATGCTTGCTTGAACAACAAGGTTGAGACTGTGGGCAAAGCATGGTATGTGCAACCATTGGCACAATTTTACAGCTCTTACCATGTTAGCTGCATTGTCCGTTGTGCATGCTACAATTTTGTCTTGCAGCCCCCACTGCGACACAATAGTTTTCAGAGCATCTGCAATGTTTTCTGATGTGTGTTTACCGGTAAATTTTACACAAGACAGCAGGTAGGACTTCATATGACAGTTTTTGTCTATAAAGTGCGCCGTTACTGCTAAATAATTTTCGTTTTTTCAAAGATGTCCACCCATCAGTGGTCAGGCTCACGTATGACGCACCACTCACATCATTTTGAACATCTAACAGCGTGATGTCATACAACTTTGATAAGAGGCTGTTAGACAATGTCTTTCGACTTGGTGGCTCATAGCTTGGGTTTAGAATCGAGATAAATTTCATAAACTCAACACTTTCAACAATACTGAATGGAAGGTGATCCTTCACGATTATTCTTAAAATCTGGTCGTCTAATTTCTCTCTCTTGGCATTCGTAATTGGTCTTGAATAAAACCCTGTTACCTTGCATTGATTTGATTTTTTAACTTTTGGAGCTGTGAATAGTGGGGAAGTTTCTATTTCTCCACACCTTGCCTTCAATGTCGAAACTGACGAATTCTCTACCGAAATGATCATCTCTTCATCTAGTACTTCTTGCTCGGCCAGATGCGGTGTTTTGATACGACTGCTACATAGATCCACGAGGGAATGTTTAAATTTCATGTGCCTAGTCATACTTGAAGTTGACGAACCCTTGAATGATAAAATACCAGAAAAAGTTACATTTTACTTTGTTGTCTTTGATCTTTACAAAATAATCCCAAACAGGGCTTCTCCCCGCCATAAATGAAGATTAAATGAGGTTGAACACAAGTTTTAAACACTATTTTATGTATAAACAAAACACGTTTTCTTACGAGAGCGCCTGAAGTCAGGAATCAAGAGTACCGTAACATGCGTATAATTAGCGCTTGGATGAAAAAGAACTATGGAACTGTTTCGAAACAGCAGACTACAAGTAAATTAACTGAAACAATGAGACATGAGTCGTGACACCCTAGTATGCAGATTTACTTATTCTCGTTAGTACAAATCTATGGTATTTCGTGTGACCACTGTTAAGAATTTTACACAGTCGTTTTCATTATGATGATATGCAAGGGGAACATGCTGACAGCTGCAGTAAAAGTGAAAAAAATTATAATAATAACAGTAATAATTACACATTATATAAAACTAGAATAGGTACAGTCAGCGACAATGATTCAACTCAAACTGAGCAGACACCTAATAGTAGTAAGCCTCTTTCAGTCCTGAGGAATTATTTTTAAAAAAAAATTATGACTTGTTTGATTTGCCATACTATCTATGAACGCCTAATGTAGCGCACGCTTGACACATGAGACAATGATACAGTGTGCCTTTTGCAAAACAGCGAAGCAGACGGGAACTGAAACTGCTGTTCGAAGCAGGCTATGTGTCGAATCTGCGTGAGACAGTGTGTCTCTGCAAAACAGACAGGACGTGACACTGTATCGACACCGCAAAAATCTGCGCATCGAATCGTTCGGGTACGACGCAGTTTCGACGCATTGTTTCGACACATAAACACAGTAGCCATCTCTACTTTAAACCATGTTAAATTTTCATTTAGATTAAACACGCACAGTGGACAATTTAAATTCGTTTGACCACGCATTTTAAAATGCATTTTAAAAAATAATACTTTAAACCATATTAGATTTTCATTTAGATTAAACACGCACAGTGGATGTTGATAGTCACAGAATATTAAAAAAAAAAAAAAAAAACTATTTATAACATAATTACATAAAACCAAGGTACAACTACACTGAGACAAAATTTGATAGAAATTCATATATATTTTATATTACAGCATAACATAATTTGATTTGGCATTGGCCGCCCAATTCGGAAATTATTGGCCTCTGTTTTTACGGCTCGAGTGAAGTCCCTTTGTGTCGCCTTCCTGGCGCCGTGTTTTGTATCGTTGTTGTAGGGCGGTTTCGTTTATTATCTTTTATTGTCTCGCCATGTAGAATTACTCGCAAACTACGTTCGTAACCTTTAGGGTACTTACAATTGTCCAGTAACTGTCCAGTAACAAACATGTTTTAATTCGTCCGTCGTCCGACTTAACGATTACTTACATTTAAGTCTCAAGTGGTGTAAAAAATGCTGGAGCGGTTTCTATGAAATAAAGGTTTTCAAAGTCCCAAAGGAGGGGCGACTGCCCTGTCGCCACCCTCTTGGATCCGCCAGTGAATATATATATATATATATATATATATATATATATATATATATATATATATATATATATATATATATATATTATATATATATATATATATATATATATATATATATATATATATATATATATATATATATATATATACTAGTGTAAAAGCACGGCATAAGACGGGAATTACATTCAAAAGCACCAATACCTAATGGCAATTTTACTTATTCAAAACTACCGGTATTTTAAAAAAACCCACTGTGCATCACCACAGTAACTACGTAGCAGCAGCGAGGATCCTGTCGTGGGGTGATTTTGAGGAGAAGGACAGATTGGATGGAATGGAAGAATAAAGATAATAATGTCTTATTGATAGTTTACGAGTTCGTAATGGAACTGCCTCTCCTCGGGAAATAGTGTACTAGAAATTTACTTAACAGAGAATTCTGGCAACTAAACAGGATATTTTCTGGACGATAAATTCTTCCTCAGGAATCATACAAAAGGACTGTGTACAGCACATAAGGTTGAGAAAGATATTTGGTGTCCAGCCACATTAAAAATATCCCGACCCAATAGAAGTTAATTTAATTATTTCTCAGCACCCAGGGTGTAGAGTTATATTTAAATCAAAATACAGCCCAAATAAAGTTAACAAGAAAAATAACAACAGACGCTGTTAAGTTACATTGAATAAAAGGGTATAGATTCTCACATATCTGAATATACATATAAATATGAAAAGAAGTTTAGCTCTACTGTTTAGAAAAAAACTAGTATGTCATCATATGCACAGTAGATCTCTTCTATTGCTGTACTGCTGGTAGGTGTTATACTCATCTCTCTGAAGGCCTGTAGTAGCTGCGGAGATGATTTTGTTTCGGACTCTCTTGGTTTGGTCTGCCCGTTGGTCTCATAACAGTTAATGGGTTCAGAGGGTGTCAGAGTTTGCTTCCCTGGACTCAATGCACATCACAGATAAGGATGGGGTAAGTCACCTCTGCTGAATACCTCTTCTGCTTATGGGATGTGTGGTATGGAATGGGTTACTGGGTGACAGGATATGGTTTGGTATGGTAAGGTAACCTGGTTAATAGGGTATGGTGGGTAGGGGTAATCTTTGGTACAGTGGACTCGTACCCTGGTTTGTACCATGGACCCGTAACCTGGGTTAGTACCTTGTAACCGCAACCTGGGTGGATTGGAAACAATTGAAGTACCGTTAGTGGTTTCCAGAGCAATCATCTCCTAAGTCTGATGGCCGGTAAGCGTCCATCAGACATTAAATTAACACAATGCTAACTACCATTCAGTAACAGTGTGTTATCTCTTATCTATGAAATACTCCTTCTTAACTGACATTATAGCGTATCTTGAGTTCTCAGTCTCTATCTGGCTGCCTGCTTATTTACAGCAGTGGTTTTCCCCATGTGAGCAATGAGTTTCACAAACTGTGAAATATGGGCTGGGGTCATCAAATGGTTGAGAACCACTGGTTCACCTAGTGCCCATAGAGCAGTATTTTAATTTTGGGGTTACTGTCAACAATGGTTTGAGAACCACTGGGTAATAGTTTCCTATGCTGCTTTAACATGTTGGAGCGTCATTGCTGCCAAGGTCTGAGAACCACTGATTTACATTCTTGCTACTTGAGCAGTAAATCATGTGGAGGGTAGTCATGGTCTCAAGGGCTTGAGAACCGCTGACTTACATTTTGTCAGTCAAGTGGTAAATTCATTAAATAGCTAAATAATTGTAAGCATTCTTAAAGTCCTGGTTCCTGTAGAAAATAACCTTCATATAACTGACAATAAAATAGTTCTTCAATCATACAACATGGTATATGCATAGGATTGCATTAAATACATGTAAAGAACATTCCATGATGAAAACCACATTAATGTCCAATATGAGACAAAGGGAGAAGAAGTGATTGAGAACACTTTTATCAAGTTTGTAGCCTTGACATACAACACTGAAGCCTTATAAGAAATAGAAAATAGAAGGACCACCTATACTTCTGTTTTGCTTGGGTCAATATGCAAATCCCAAAGTAACAACAATAATATAAATCAATTATTTAACCCTGTCTTATTTCTGCCATGATGTGAGATAAAGATCAGTGGTTAATTAGGTCTATGACCTCGGCAATCTCATACATTAGTTTAAGTGATCTGTAAATATGCAAATAACAATTATTGTCACTAAAAATGGAAATTCATTTAAACTTTGCTTAACAAAAGGTACTGCAATTATAAGCTGTAAATAAACATATGATTATTTATGTTATAAAATCATCAGTATTAGATCTACTTACTTCGCTCAACTGAACCCTCACGGATTTTTCAACCACAAAGTAGCCTCGATTGAGGCCCATACGCTTCTGCTTCGAGCGAAGGTTACAAGTAGAATGACTTATAATTCCCTGCACAATTCCAGAATGGCTGTTCCTGGGCAGGGGTGGGTGACCTCTTGGGTGGCATTGTTGCAAATTCTGTTTTGGTCTCAGGGGTATCAAGTTATCTTTATTTTAGCTGGCCCTAGTATCCACTGGGCAAGTGCCTGCGGCTGAAGGCCCCTTCCCTGATTTACGTGCGTCCAGTTCGTGACACAAACAAAGGGTCAACTTCCGGGCTGGTCGTAGCACTGTTTTTCACCTTCCAAGTGGAATGACTTTCGCTGGCTAGGAGAATAATGTATTACCTTTGGCCGTGAGAATCCTAAGCTAGCGAATACTGTGTAATATAAGACTAGAGAGAGAGAGAGACTTTATCATTATAAGAATGAAAAAGATATCCGAAGAGAAATTGTTTTCTTGTCTAGTGATAGGAGAAATTTGTAGAGGAATAAAATAATAGACAGAAGACAAATTCGGTGAGAAGTCGTTACACGACATATCCCAATGTGTGTATACGGGATCATACATTCTATAAATATACTACTCGTCAAAAGTCAAGGGCCACCCTGTTATTTTCAATACACTTTTATATAAGCGCATAGAATGATTAAATGAAGGAAGTTTTTAGTAAAAATGGGTGCAATATCTTCCTCTGACAGTCCTCTATGCACATTAAGCATAAAAACAACTCACCGACAACCATGGTGATCACGTGCAATTTGGTTTGCTGACCATAAATTCACATTTTTAATCTGTTTTTTCAAACTTCCGTACAACCAAACAGGTGAAGTAATCGTGCTGATTGACATTCCACGTGCAATGGCGACTTTTCGTGAACAGAGTTCACTCTTAATTTGTTTTACAATCAGCAGACTTAGGGTAGTTTCATCACTTGCAAAAACCCTGCCACCGAGAAGAAGTCTTGACACCTTACAAAGAATGAGAGCTATAGCGTGGGTTGAAAGTGGTTTATCTGTCCGTGAGGTTGCTAGACGGCTTGCAGTGTCACACTCTACTATCCAATGAATTTTGGAGATATTTCAGGCCACAAGAAGTGTGGAGGATCGCCACCGGCCAGGTCGCCCTAGATGCACCAATAGACATGATGACCGGTACCTCTTGTTGTCAGCCCTGCGCCATCGAACAGTGACTTGTTCCACTCTAAGATGTCAGCTGAGGCAAACTGTAAACGTTAATGCCTGTCAAAGCACCATTTGCAGACGTTTACGTGAATTTGGACTGGCTGCTCGACGTCCTGCAGTCAGAATCCCTCTTACTCCTGCTCATCGCAGAGCCCGTGTTGCTTGGTGTCGCGAGCACATCCGATGGACAAGGCAACAATGGAGTCAAGTTCTCTTCACTGATGAATCTCGCTTCACTGTGTCATTCAATGATGGCAGGATTCGAGTTTGGAGACGACCAGGAGAGCGATTTACTAATGACACAATTCGAGAGGTGGATCGTTATGGTAGGGGTTCTGTCATGCTCTGGGGAGGCTTCTACAGACACGGCAGGACCGCACTCTACAACATCCAAGGCAACTTGACCGGCCCAAGATACCAGAACGAAATCTTGAGACCAGTTGTTCAGCCTGCTCTGGGGGCCATAGGTGGTAATGCCATCCTCCAAGATGATAACGCTCGACCCCATCGAGCTCGTGTGGTGAATGAGTTTATTCAGCAACATGGGATCATCAGGATGGCGTGGCCAGCTCATTCACCTGACCTTTCTCCGATTGAGCACCTCTGGGATGTCCTTGGTCGAAGATTGTCAACAAATCACCCCCTGCCAATGGATGTTGCACAGCTGACTGCATTTCTGCTTCAGGAATGGCAAGCTGTTCCTCAGGATACTCTTCGGACCCTTGTGGACTCGATGCGTCTACGCTGTCTTGAATGCCTTGCTGCAAACGGTGGTCATACCCGATTTTGAAATGTCTATTTGTCCAATATCTATTGTGTGACTTTTGAAAAGGTGGGTGACACACTTCACAGCTTCATTGCGTTTGAATGTGTGTTTCCATTTCTTTACGTGACATGTCAATTTGGTATTCAATAAATGCCGTTTTGACTGATACCAATTACGTTTAAATCAGATTTGTTTTATGGTTTCAACCAAGGTTTTTCTAAGTGGCCCTTGACTATTGACGAGTAGTATATATTGTTGCGCACACCGTCATTTGCGAATTGTTCTTTGGTAAGTGTTACTATTTTCGGGAGAGTACACATAAGGGAAAAAATACAATTAATGTCTAACTTTCAACCAAAGTTGCATCCCATAGCGTTACTGACAGAAAAAGCTGGAATTATATATATATATATTGATGATTTTATATATATATATATATATATATATATATATATATATATAGAGAGAGAGAGAGAGAGAGAGAGAGAGAGAGAGAGAGAGAGAGGGGAGAAGAGAGATGGAGAGAGAGAGAGATAGAGAGAGAGAAATGAGATAAACTACAGAGAAAGCCAAAGGAACATGATTCGTAGTAAACTTGTACATTTTGTACGTTCTCAAAGTTCTTTTTTTTCAAAGTTCAGAATCTATTATGTTTAGCTATACAGAAAAACTGTGAACATAAAACTAAGGCATACAAGTTTCGTGATAAGTGCACTACCCTCGTGCTATAAATAGCAGCACGTGCTGTCTTAAAATCGCGAAAACTAAAAAAAAAAAAAAAAGAATCGTACGCAGTCGCATATGGTTCAGCCTCTATAATTCAGTATACAAACACTTCTGCACACAAAGGCGAGAAGGAATCAATAAACTGATATTATTTCAGTAGCTACGTGTGGAAAAGGAGGGCAATGGGGGAGTCTTAATCTACAGATGTGCGCATGTCAAAATTCAATTATAAGACCCATATAATAATAACTAGCAACAGTTTTCACGATTATTTTTGTGTGGTCTTGGTTTATGTCAATCCAATGTCATCGATTTAATTCAATGTTACGAGCATACAATGAAATGGGGTAAAAAAAATCAATCACAAAAATGAAAGAATGAAAGGCAAAGTATATACTTCATTCTCGAATCGTTGTGTAATAAAGATCAGTTGAGAAAAGTTACACAATATGATAGATACTTTGGTTTGTGGCACCAGAAGACGCCCTGGGCTACTTTGACGAAAGGCTGTACGCGGTTAACAAGATTTATCTTCAAGTCTTTCCTGCCAAGTCTCAAGACGAGTCTCAAGTCTCTTAGTACAAGACTCAAGACGAGTCTCAAGTCTCTTAGTACAAGTCTCGTCTCAAGTCTCTAAGTACGAGTCTCAAGTCTCTTAGTACAAGTTTCAAGTCAAGTCTCAAGTCTCTTAGTACAAGTCTCAAGTCGAGTCTCAAGTCCCTAATAGAAGGTTTCTAGTCGAGTCTCAAGTCTCTTAGTACAAGTCCCTAATAGAAGCTTTCACGTCGAGTCACAAATCTCTTAGTATAAGTCTCAAGTCGAGTCTCAAGTCTCTTAGTACAAGTCTCAAGTCGTCTCAAGTCTCTTAGTACAAGTCTCAAGTCCAGTCTCGAGTCTCATAGTACAATTATCAAGTCGAGTCTCAAGTCTCTTAGTACAAGTCTCAAGTCGAGTCTCAAGTCTCTTAGTACAAGTCTCAAGTCGAGTCTCAAGCCGAGTTTCAAGTCTCTTAGTACAAGTCTCAAGTCGAGATAGTCTTTATAGAATAATGCACTTGCTCAAAACAAATGCCACGTGTAAGTGAATTTACTATTTAGAACATGGGTTCTTAACGTTTCTTTGTGCCATGGATCCCCCCTTTGATTGTTCGGCGAAGACTACGGACTTCTTTGTCCAGTGAAGGCTACGGACCTCTTTGTCCAGTGAAGGCTACAGATCCCCTCATAGTAAAAATATACATACAACACACAATGAAACACTGTACATTCTACATCTTAGGTTACGTTATAGACCTCCTAGAATCTATTCACAGACCCCCTAGGTGTCCATCTACGACAAATAAAGAAACGGGATTTAGATGTTTTAATAACCTTTGCTCCAGTTTTTTGTCCGCCGATATTTCCCGGGCGCAATATTTATTTTTTGTTCTCTCCCCCGCAGTTTATATGGCTATGCTATTGTTTCAGGAACGCTGATCGGTCTCCCTGAATGTTTGTCTAACAACGGTGTCCAATATGCCTGAAAAGCTATTTAAAAAAAAAACGCACTGTTCGCGCACATGAATTTTTGTACACATTGTAATGTCCAGGTGAAACTAAACTCATTTTGGGATTCTGCTTAAATAACAGTGCATTATTAATGAAGACGGCGAGCCAGTTCACTAAAATTGACAGGTTTCGAGTCGAGTCGCTAATACCTAACTCGGGAATCGAATCTTGAGTCGCGACGGTGAGTTAAGTATGACTCGAGTCCGACGAGACTGACTCAAGTCAACAACACAGGAGTTGTTAGGCCCACAAGTATGTCTTGTGACTTGCTGTGGCGTTAAAAGTTTATATTCTTCAGTTGATTGTTTGTGCTCGTTTTCACACTGTGTCTAGGTTTATATATCATAGGTCCACAAGATTCAGGACAGCCACAATAGTTCATTCACGATACTTTCTATGACTCGAAGATTCCATACAACGATCAATATAACAGCTGGATATTTTAGTAACATTCCATTTATTATTCACGTAGACAATACATCATTACACAGCTTGCATAATTAGGTAGATTCAGCAACTCCTATAATCCGCAGGTCCATATAAACATTACCTCATTCCTATTCCTACCTTTAGTTGTATTTAATAAACATTAATATGTTTCAAGACACTTCTATTTTAACATTTCCCATATTTCTACCATTGGGTAGAATACACACACAAGTCGCCCATTCAGGGTCAAAACACGCTCTGTCCATTTTTTACAAATAAGGGAGGGAAACCTGAGGCCTGTAAACAGTAAATTAATATGAAATTAATATGAAACAAATATAAAGGTATGTTATCAGGCACTCGCAGGAAATAAAGAAGTAGAACACCAGACGACAGAAAAACAACAGACATGAGTGGCTTACCCAGGATTTGAACACTGGACCTTCCGTGCGACAACCCCGCCTAGCCATGCAAGCGAATCACACTATCCGCTCTGCCATCTACGCATCATCAAAAAATGATGTTTCAATGGCAGGTCAATAGTGCGAACCACAATACACGACACCAGAAGTCCTCCATGGGCAGTTCAGCCTATTAATGACGCAATCACTTCTGTTGTATTTCTATCAAGCAGTATAGGCCGAATCCAACAAGACCCTTAGGACCTTAATACTGTGTCCAGTAAATGATAGTAGACTAGAACAGTGAGAACAGGATAGTGGGTAGGTTTGGTATTGTACAAACATTTATTACAAATAAGGGAGGGAAACCTGAGGCCTGTAAACAGTAAATTAATATGAAATTAATATGAAACAAATATAAAGGTATGTTATCAGGCACTCGCAGGAAATAAAGAAGTAGAACACCAGACAACAGAAAAAACAACAGACATGAGTGGCTTACCCAGGATTTGAACACTGGACCTTCCGTGTGACAACCCCGCCTAGCCATGCAAGCGAATCACACTATCCGCTCTGCCATCTACGCATCATCAAAAAATGATGTTTCAATGGCAGGTCAATAGTGCGAACCACAATACACGACACCAGAAGTCCTCCATGGGCAGTTCAGCCTATTAATGACGCAATCACTTCTGTTGTATTTCTATCAAGCAGTATAGGCCGAATCCAACAAGACCCTTAGGACCTTAATACTGTGTCCAGTAAATGATAGTAGACTAGAACAGTGAGAACAGGATAGTGGGTAGGTTTGGTATTGTACAAACATTTATTACAAATAAGGGAGGGATAACATACCTTTATATTTGTTTCATATTAATTTCATATTAATTTACTGTTTACAGGCCTCAGGTTTCCCTCCCTTATTTGTAATAAATGTTTGTACAATACCAAACCTACCCACTATCCTGTTCTCACTGTTCTAGTCTACTATCATTTACTGGACACAGTATTAAGGTCCTAAGGGTCTTGTTGGATTCGGCCTATACTGCTTGATAGAAATACAACAGAAGTGATTGCGTCATTAATAGGCTGAACTGCCCATGGAGGACTTCTGGTGTCGTGTATTGTGGTTCGCACTATTGACCTGCCATTGAAACATCATTTTTTGATGATGCGTAGATGGCAGAGCGGATAGTGTGATTCGCTTGCATGGCTAGGCGGGGTTGTCGCACGGAAGGTCCAGTGTTCAAATCCTGGGTAAGCCACTCATGTCTGTTGTTTTTCTGTTGTCTGGTGTTCTACTTCTTTATTTCCTGCGAGTGCCTGATAACATACCTTTATATTTGTTTCATATTAATTTCTATTAATTTACTGTTTACAGGCCTCAGGTTTCCCTCCCTTATTTGTAATAAATGTTTGTACAATACCAAACCTACCCACTATCCTGTTCTCACTGTTCTAGTCTACTATCATTTACTGGACACAGTATTAAGGTCCTAAGGGTCTTGTTGGATTCGGCCTATACTGCTTGATAGAAATACAACAGAAGTGATTGCGTCATTAATAGGCTGAACTGCCCATGGAGGACTTCTGGTGTCGTGTATTGTGGTTCGCACTATTGACCTGCCATTGAAACATCATTTTTTGATGATGCGTAGATGGCAGAGCGGATAGTGTGATTCGCTTGCATGGCTAGGCGGGGTTGTCGCACGGAAGGTCCAGTGTTCACTCCTGGGTAAGCCACTCATGTCTGTTGTTTTTCTGTTGTCTGGTGTTCTACTTCTTTATTTCCTGCGAGTGCCTGATAACATACCTTTATATTTGTTTCATATTAATTTCATATTAATTTACTGTTTACAGGCCTCAGGTTTCCCTCCCTTATTTGTAATAAATGTTTGTACAATACCAAACCTACCCACTATCCTGTTCTCACTGTTCTAGTCTACTATCATTTACTGGACACAGTATTAAGGTCCTAAGGGTCTTGTTGGATTCGGCCTATACTGCTTGATAGAAATACAACAGAAGTGATTGCGTCATTAATAGGCTGAACTGCCCATGGAGGACTTCTGGTGTCGTGTATTGTGGTTCGCACTATTGACCTGCCATTGAAACATCATTTTTTGATGATGCGTAGATGGCAGAGCGGATAGTGTGATTCGCTTGCATGGCTAGGCGGGGTTGTCGCACGGAAGGTCCAGTGTTCAAATCCTGGGTAAGCCACTCATGTCTGTTGTTTTTCTGTTGTCTGGTGTTCTACTTCTTTATTTCCTGCGAGTGCCTGATAACATACCTTTATATTTGTTTCATATTAATTTCATATTAATTTTCTGTCCATTTTTCCTCCACACTGCTCACGTCATGTGCGCAATACACATATCGACAAATTACTATCGTGCTGCGCTCATCAGCACCAAAACCCTATACATTTTCTAGCGTGTGGCGTGCAATAGCCAGCGCCACACTTGCCTCGTGTAGTTTCGGGGGCCTCTGGTAAGACAAAGAAAGAACCTGACTGCTTCTCCCTCAGGCATGTCGTACAAGGCAACTAATGTGAGGTTGTGCATGAGGATAACAACCTCACCGTGTAAAAGAAACTGGTTCAGACACCACAGCTACTAGACCATGTGAAACTTGATGCAAGCTTCCTGCACAGGCACAGCTGCTGTGGTGGCTCTATAATCCATAAGGAGAGAAAAGGAAAAATGAAGTGAATGGAAATTTCTTGTAAATTAACCCCTGTGATACCAAGGCTAGGAAAATTGTTTCTACTGGCATATCTCAATTGGCAGGACTTACACTGACGAAACCAGTTAATAGCATTACAGGGTAATAATTGTTCGGGAATCCCTCAAGGTATGTACAATAGGAGGCCTTTAAAAAACAAAGTAATCTAAAACAGCTATTTTCTTACCTCCCCCCCTCCCGCGTGAACAACTAAATACAAACAAGACTTCTACCCGAACCATTACATACAAACAAGACATTTACACGTACAACTAAATACAAAGAAGACATCTACACGTACAACTAAATAAAACAAGACATCTACACGTACAACTAACTAAAACAAGACATCTACACGTACAACTAAATAAAACAAGACATCTACACTACAACTAAATAAAACAAGACATCTACACGTACAACTTAATAAAACAAGACATCTGCACGTACAACTTAATAAAACAAGACATCTACACGTACAACTAAATAAAACCAGACATCTACACGTACTACTAAATACAAACAAGACATCTACCCGTATTTCTAAATAAATTAAGACATCTACCCGAACCATTAAATACAAACAAGACATCTCACCGTACTACTTAATACAATCAAGACATCTACCCATATTACTAAATATAATCAAGACATCTACCCGTATTACTAAATACAATCAAGACATCTACCTGTACTAATAAATACAATCAAGACATGTACCCGTCTTACTAAATGCAATCAAGACATCTACCCGTATTACTAAATACAAACAAGACATCTACCCGTATTACTAAATACAATCAAGACATCTACCCGTATTGCTAAATACAATCAAGACATCTACCCGTATTACTAAATTCAATCAAGACATCTACACGTACTACTAAATACAAAAAGATATCTACCCGTATTACTAAATACAAACAAGATATCTACACGTACTACTAAATACAAACAAGACATCTACACGTACTACTAAATACAAATAAGACATCTACACGTACTACTAAATACAAACAAGACATCTACACGTACTAATAAATACTACACGTACTACTAAATACAAACAAGATATCTGCACATACTACTAAATACAAACAAGACATCTACACGTACTACTAAATACAAACAAGACATCTACACGTACTACTAAATACAAACAAGATATCTACACGTACTACTAAATACAAACAAGATATCTACACGTACCACTAAATACAAACAAGACATCTACACGTACCACTAAATACAAATCTACGCGTACCATCATCATCATCTCCCTTTTAGCTTTCTGTGGAGCATGCAACACCACTGCAGATGGGCTTTTTTTAGGGAACCTTTGTCAAAGCACATGCGGCACTTGCAGCAGCAGATTATGTATCAAGTTGCCAGACGTGAAGAAGCTGCCAGCTACACGCACAACCTTATGTTAGTCGCCTTGTACGACATGCCTAAGGGAGCAGTCGTGTTATTCTTTCTTTGTCTCATAAGCGTCACCGGGGACTAACTGGGGCATGGGGTAGCTATAAAAGGTAGTTCCATAACAGATACTATCTTAGGGGAGTGAAGTGTTAGAGACTTCACTATACTAGATCCAGCTTCGAGAGGGTGGGGGGGGGGGGGGGGGGGCGGTGGGGAGTTGTGACCAGTTTCCTTCCTCGTATAGCTAACCTTATTTAGTCAGTTGCAAATATAGTAATAATTTTTGGTGCAAGAGCGAAGTGGCAGGCAGTGCTCAGTAACTGTAGCTTCAAAAACTGTGTGAAACTGGGCGGTGTGGGGTTGCTGGAGGGTGTGGCGTTAGAGGTGAGAGCGTTATGTCAACGAAGTCTCAAACAAAAGATGAATACTAAGCCATAGACAAACCAAATGACAATATAAGGAGTGATACAGCAAACTATTGTGAGTTCTCTAATGTACAAGAAATTAATCAATACAAATGTCTTTGTGTGCTGTAATTGTTGTTTAATATACGTAAATAATTACAGAATATCAATACATCGGCACAGCAGGAGGGAGGCGTAGAAGCAGTGGTGTCTATTATAAAAAAATTCAAAAGCAACCGTTCGATGTAGGGTCTACAGCTTGACAGACGCAAAAAGGGAAACATTAAAATTAGCAGCATCTTTTGGCGCAAAATTACTTTAGAGGAGCGGGGTATAACAAATTGCATTTAAATGAGCGCAAAGATTAGCACCTCCTCCTTTCCCCCTTCCCCCCTGATTAGCATCTCCTCCTTTCCCCCTTCCCCCTGTCGTAAAACGTGTGTGTAAACCCATTTCTTTGTTAACACACTATGTCGAGATACAAATATGCCCAGCCAATCAACGTTCAACAGACTCTGAGACAGATTAAATTACACGAAGAACACGCCATCTTGTTCCCCGAAGATGGCGGCAGACAGAGTGGATTAGGAAAAAAAATATATAAGGAAAGAAACTTATGCCTGAATTTCGGGACTCGGTCACAGAATGTACGAAACCGTCGAGAACCAATCAAAAGAGTTCCTTAATGCAGTAAAATTTGCCTGCGTCTACCTATATAAACGGGCGCGTTTTAGTCAACAAAAACACACACACACACACAAACACGAAGGCCAGCTCGACCGACATACTGGGAAAGAGAAAGCTGTCAAGGCTGATTTATGCTTAGCTGCTTGAACGGGCAGACTTGCTTCACTAAAGTCGAGTCAATCTGGCTTGTATTAATCTTACAGGGTAGGTAAACTTACTATAAACTGGTAGGAGAATATGCCTACATCATATATAATGATTTGTTAGTATCATTTATACTACCTACACCTGTATATAATATCACTTTAGTATTTGAGTTTTACTATGAATGTATTATGTATAATGATTATATTTTATGCAATCAGGTATAATGATTGTATTTCCTGGTATGATTGCTGAAGACGATAACCAACCTGAAATATAACTTATCAGTCCTTTTTAGGGCTCATATAACTCCAACCTGAAATATAACCTATCAGTCCTTTTTAGGGCTCATACCAACCTGAATATAACCTATGACTATTTCCTGTATAATGATTGTATTTTATAGTATCATGCGTAATGATTGTGTATGACTGTTGAAGAAGGAAACCAGCAGAAAATAACTTACACTTGTATATATTTCATATTGGATTTTAGTTTTACTATGAATGTATCAGGTATACTGATTATATCTTAGGGAATTAGGTATAATGATTGTATTTCCTGGTATGACTCCAACCTATATAACCACAACAATATTGTTAGGGTATATTTTACTAGCCAGTATAGCACTTATCAGAGATTGCCTTGTATTATAGGTGGATGGAAACGGTTGTATCATACGGTGTACAAATTATTGCATGAATTCATGTATTGAATTATCAGAAAGAATGTTTTGCAAGTAGACACCTGTCTTGTCTCGCTATTGCTAAATCATACTGAGCCATGTTGTCATTCATCCTACATGCAGTTACCTGAAACACGCTCATCTCATATACACTAGAAATAGGTGGGCTTGATGACAGAAATTAGCCCCTATTTTTCCTTGTTTTCTTTCTATTTTACGATTTTGCAATTGGTTTTCATCTTTATACATTATACTTTGGTCATCTACAAAAAAAAGTAACTTATTCAGTGGTTGCATATATGCAATTACTTGATAATTCTAATGATTCACATTTGTTTCTTTCTTTCCCTCGTTCTATTACTTTCTTCTCTAGCTATTTATCTTCCTTTTCTTCGTTTCCTTTGTCTCTTTAAATATTGTTATCAGCATATATTTTTTTTCTTCTTTTCCAGTTATCAGTAATTTTATTCTTAATGGATTCATCATTTTCAGTATGACAACGACGAAATTATCAATGAAGAGACTGAATATGTATCGCGAGAAAAACAGAGATTTGGAGATACTATCAGGATATAAGACATCTAAGAATACTCTTCGACAAGTCGAAAATTATCATCGATAGGTGCCTAACTATTTTAGGTCAGATAATCTTCATAACTTAAACAAACGACAATACAAACAAGATTAAACAGGATTAATTAGGTCAGATAATGTTCACAACTTAAACAAGAGACAATACAAACAAGATTAAACAGGTCAGATAATCTTCATAACTTAAACAAGCGACAATACAAACAGGATTAAAACAAGATTACTTAGGTCAGATAATCTTCATAACTTAAACAAACGACAATACAAACAAGATTAAACAGGATTAATTAGGTCAGATAATGTTCATAACTTAAACAAGAGACAATACAAACAAGATTAAACAAGATTACTTAGGTCAGATAATCTTCATGACTTAAACAAGCGACAATGTAAACGTCAAAGCGTTGACAGATCTGGCTGAATCTTCTTACACACTTCTGCTAATACAGAGTGTCAGATTATCTAGGTAGCTTATCCATAACAAGCAACGTTGACATTAGCTTACGGCAACACTGGCAGATGATCTTGGTCTCCTTTGCTTTTTCTTACATTCAGATGACTGCGTGTATCGTGACAATCGTTCACTGCAACATCATATTTCCTCACCCTGTTATAAGTTTGCGTTCTGTGCGACCTTTAGACAAACGTTATCTCTTCTTAACTTGACCTCTAATGAAGTTTTCCAATTTTTTTCAGTTCTATTTGTTGTTCATTTATAAGTTGTTCTTGCTTCTGTCATTCAAACACACTAGTCGTATCGCAAAATCAAGAATTTAGTCTCTTCTTCTTCTTCCTCGTTCGTCCTGAAAAGGACGTTGGTTGCGTTGTGTCGCCGTTTACAGCGAAGCTGTGATATTTGCGCCTTTCGGTCCGACACATCCGACTTCCGCACGGCATTTTTTTGGGACCGGGTTTGCCTTCCCTCTTCGATCCCTACTCTCTCAGCCAGACTGCAGTGATGCAGCCTGTTTCCAGGACCACCACTTGGAGGTGGAGTAAGGTCTTGGTCAGCTCTGGTTCGCTGACCCCGACGCAAGCAGTCAAGCTATGAGTCGCTAACTACATTCATCTCTCTTCGGTCCCGAATTTTAGTCTCTGATTGTAACTGTATGAATGAAATGGAATGACATTTTTGACAATGTCATTTTAATACAGAACCTCTGGCGCCAAGCTAAAAGCTTATCTGACTGTAAAATTCAGGGGAACATGTTTTTTTTTTCTTTTTATTTAACATATATGGTGGGATATGTTTGCTGTACTCAAAAATTTAAAAATGGTTCTTGTTTTCCTTTAACATCGTCAAACATCCACCCCCTCCTCCTTCCCCCTACCCCACCCAACAAGAAGCACACATTCCCGTCGTCACTAATCGTTACACTAATGAAAACCCCTCCTCTCCCTCTCCGACCATGACGTAATGTATGGACGACCTCCAAACCGCGAATACTCTTCGATTACTGTTATGAATGCATGTCAAACCGCGTACAATTGACTGAATCATTACGTTCCGCGTACCAACGACTTAACCATATCAATACAAAAGACTCACGGGCAATCAATTCACATGCCTGATCAAATTAAGCTCTCTCTCTCTCTCGCTCTCTCTCTCTCTCTCTCTCTCTCTCTCTCTCTCTCTCTCTCTCTCTCTCTCTGTGTTTGTGGGGGGTGTTTTTTACAACTTCATTCAACAGTGAAGACGAAACACACATACTGTGTTCTATTCACTTATAAATGAGCAAATTTAAATATAAGTGGAAATAAGCTTAACACTATTGCTCTTCTTCTAAACAAATAATCACTCATCTTCCCGACAAAGAAAAGAAAGAAAAAAGCTTTTAGCAGAACGAGAGAAAAGTGATCAAATCAAAATAAAAGGAAATAGGTAACAGTAACAAAACACTGTAGGTGTGCGTAGTCATGCTACCTACTACCTGTATAATTTGTTATGATCATCTTTCATTATTAAGTTTGAACGCATTGACAACCTTGTTTTTGCAATACCAGACTCGGTTACACACTTGGGTCTGACTAATTGTGTGTTCTAGGTCTGGTCCAGTTTTTTTACATTTAGTTAGTATAGTTCTGCACCTGTATCTATTTGATCTTTTACATCTGGGACACGAATCTACATTCCCTTTTTCAAATTATTCTCCGAGAGTTCAAGCTTATTTGAAAATGATTTTACTTCCTCAGTCTTGCCCAAAATACCCTTTCGGATGAGCAAGTTCGAGACAATCAGTCTTTCAGTGACATGAAACGAAAATAAGAATCGCCCAGAGTCGTCAGCAGTGTTTCTTTATCACTTCTTTCATAACTATTAATTTGTCTGACAGACGTACATTGACGCGATGAAGGACTCTGCTTAGAGACAGTACTTCTGGATGGAGGAGTAAACTTCCGTACTCAAATTTCCAGCTTTTTAATCAACTCCTTGAACATTTTTCTTCCAAGGATGTGGCCCATATCTTGTTTACGATTTTGGCATCAGTTTTTTATAACATCACCAATGATCACAAACTTTCAACAGAGCGCGTGCTGATGACGTATGCTGTGGTAGGAAAGAAAAGGTTGGGAAACTGTCATCCTTTAGACCAGCGTTTCTCAACCGGGGATCCGCGAGAGGTCGCTAGGGGTTCCACGACAGATCGTGATTGAAAATAAATAAATAATCCCCCCTATAAAGAGCACTGAGTTATGACACTTTAATTCAGCGTGTGCGACCATCCTATTCTAGTATTACTACCAGTAATGGTCCGAAATAACCTTTTTGGTGGGTTACTTGCCCACTGATTATTATCAGTTATGAAAAGTTCAACTTGTATGCAAGACGCATGTCGTAAAGGGCGACTAATACGGGGTTGTGCATGGGGGGTAACGTAATCATGTAAAACAAATTGCCACAGACACCCCCTACTGCAAGAGCCTATGGCTATTTGGTGCAGGCTACCTGCGAAGGATTCCGCTGTAGCGGAGGCCCCATGTTCCGGAAGGAGTACAAAGAATAATGATGATGTTAAAGTAAGTCTTCTCATGTGAAACATTCACCACAGCAACTACTAATGATCAAACATATAGTCTGTAGTGCACAAACAGATAGTAATATCAAATAAGGAACACACAGACTCCGATAGTGCAGAACCATACTGTATGTTACCAAGAAGAGACCATGTGATAATTGTCATACTAAGAATCCCCCACTGCATACTCAACTACCATCTGTACAAAGTTAGTTGCTTATCCTTTACAGGACGTGGCAATCAACCCCAGCTTTTATTGGCTGTTTGTGATTTTTCTAGGCAATTTTTTCATTCAGTAGTTTGCCATTGCTTTCTGAACGGTACGGCGCTTATACCATTGTTAAAAATCCACACAAAGCGATCTGCTACCAAACCGCCTGCAGCAGGTTTCGAACCTGGTATATCTGGATTATGAAACTGCGTTCACATCCATTAGGCCTCCCCATCTGTACAACAAACTGAAAATCGGACAGATATATGTGCCCATGTGGGGAAGACAAACAGACATATGTGCCCATGTGGGGAAGACAAACAGACATATGTGACCATGTGGGGAAGACAAACAGACATATGTGCCCATGTGGGGAAGACAAACAGACATATGTGTCCATGTGGGGAAGACAGACATATGTGCCCATGTGGGGAAGACAAACAGACATATGTGCCCATTGGGGAAAACAAACAGACATATGTGTCCATGTGGGGAAGACAAACAGACATATGTGCCCATGTGGGGAAGACAAACAGACAGTAGAACGTGTACTCCAAAACTGTCTGATCCACTAGAGACACGGGGTGGCAGTGTGACCTTGTCCAACCCAGTTGAGGGAGAAACTGTAAGTTGACGAGAGACGCCTAACAGGAACTGCTAGTTTTATAAGAGAGATAGATGTGGTTATTTGAGAGCGAACGACGAAGTAGAAGAAGAAATCATATTTGTTCGTACTGGCAATAAGGGATAATTACCTTCTGTAATATTGCAACCATTTTGAAAGTCTGAATCTCTTACAGACGCGCTGACAAGTCTATAAAACCCCTTCCTACAACTACGTCACTAGTTAAACATCATCATCTTCGCCCTTCAACTACGTCACTAGTTAAAACATCATCATCTTCGCCCTTCAACTACGTCACTAGTTAAAACATCATCATCTTCGCCCTTCAACTACGTCACTAGTTAAAACATCATCATCTTCGCCCTTCAACTACGTCACTAGTTAAAACATCATCATCTTTGCCCTTCAACTACGTCACTAGTTAAAACATCATCATCTTTGCCCTTCAACTACGTCACTAGTTAAAACATCATCATCTTCGCCCTTCAACTACGTCACTAGTTAAAACATCATCATCTTCGCCCTTCAACTACGTCACTAGTTAAAACATCATCATCTTCGCCCTTCAACTACGTCACTAGTTAAAACATCATCATCTTCGCCCTTCAACTACGTCACTAGTTAAAACATCATCATCTTTGCCCTTCAACTACGTCACTAGTTAAAACATCATCATCTTCGCCCT
Organism: Oreohelix idahoensis; assembly: GCA_024509875.1. Lineage (NCBI taxonomy): Eukaryota > Metazoa > Mollusca > Gastropoda > Stylommatophora > Oreohelicidae > Oreohelix > Oreohelix idahoensis. The sequence goes on along the minus strand of JAMPIV010018787.1, from coordinate 223,048 downwards.
TCAACTACGTCACTAGTTAAAACATCATCATCTTGTCCCTACAACTACGTCACTAGTTAAAACATCATCATCTTGGCCCTTAAACTACGTCACTAGTTAAAACATCATCATCTTCGAACTTCAACTACGTCACTAGTTAAAACATCATCATCTTTGCCCTTCAACTACGTCACTAGTTAAAACATCATCATCTTCGCCCTTCAACTACGTCACTAGTTAAAACATCATCATCTTCGCCCTTCAACTACGTCACTAGTTAAAACATCATTATCTTCGCCCTTCAACTACGTCACTAGTTAAAACATCATCATCTTCGCCCTTCAACTACGTCACTAGTTAAAACATCATCATCTTTGCCCTTCAACTACGTCACTAGTTAAAACATCATCATCTTTGCCCTTCAACTACGTCACTAGTTAAAACATCATCATCTTTGCCCTTCAAATACGTCACTAGTTAAAACATCATCATCTTTGCCCTTCAACTACGTCACTAGTTAAAACATCATCATCTTTGCCCTTCAACTGCCCTAGGACATCAATAAACTAATACCAAGTCTTCTTGTCACGTGCCATCAGCTCCAGGTCTTTCCATGTCTTCCTTATTTTTTTCATTTGTCTCGTTGTCTTCTCTGTGTGTTCTTCGTTCTACCTCTTTTTCCTTTAGCCTGAGGATTCCAGAACAAGGACTGCATTGTAATGTTATCAACAGGTTTCCACAATGTATTTAATTGTTATAGACCAATATTCCACCAAACAATGATATGTTCTGAATTTCTATCATACAAAATTTCACGGAGCGTGTGCTTAGATCTCTTAGGTAGAACTTGTGAATCTCTGGGGGTCCTGCATACCACTTGTAGATCTTTTGATAGGAATTTAAGATCAATTATGGTCCGGTCTGAATAGAACTAGAACGGGTGATAGCTCAGTAGGAGATAAGGTAAAGAAATAGATTTTTTCACGAGTGAAATGGTGAAAGGTAAAGTCTGTCCCTGGATTTTTTTATAGAGATAATCTAATCCAGCCTATCGGTTACGACTGAGATTCTTAGATCAGACAGTTTTCCTATATATATATATATATATATATATATATATATATATATATATATATATATATATATATATATATATATATATATATATATATATATATATATATATATATTCAACCACTCACATCTACACACACACAGATACGTGACGACAATTAGACGCACAAACGTGAAAACTATATCAATGGAATAGGGATCTTTTTGGGACGAGCTGACCAACACACGTAAATAAAGTTAATGTAAATGTTATTTATCATAAAGAACTTCACAACAGCAATAATTTTGAATATCAATCAAATACAAATAAACATAAGTTAATGAATTAATTAAAGAGTTAGACTCATAGGTGTAATCCTCCCTTCCTCTGTTGAGACAAAATCCCGTTAGAAGAAAGTTATTAACCCCCAAAGAGTCAAAGGTTTATACGCTATGGTCTAGAAATTCCTCTACAGTAAAGAACAGAGTTTATACGTTAATCTATTCTGAAAAGGGACAGCAGTAGCAAAACTTGCATTTAAAAAAATACAAAGTGAGTACATGGGTTATACAATAAAAGAATTATTCATCCCTGTTTTTTCTCGCTCTGACAAACCTGTGATCACATCCAGTCACTCTTACCTAATAGGTGCTTTCACAACATCTGGAACAATCGTTAAGGTACCCACAGCAAATCCAAGGTTGGGTTTTGGCGAAACAAGCCCCAGTTTCTCCAAGACTAATTAATCCAAATGTTGGAAAACGCTTGATTCGTTACTGTTAGTAGGATGCTGATTATGTCACTTCAATTTTTGTCCAGGTGGGAAAATACTTAAGAGATCTAATGTTCACAGTGTACAGTAGCTTGGAATATTCGATCGTTAAATCGAGTGTCAGGTAAATAAATCTGTTCAGGATAAATCTTCTTCACAACACAGTGGTTGTTAGTCAGGTACTGTCAATGTTTGATTATGTCGCCACAACGGGCTGAATGTATATGAAATTGGGAAAAAGAAATCTGGATATCTATAAGTCCAGTTACAATTTTTTCTTAATATTCTTTGGGTTGGTACTCTGTCTCTTTCTGTGTGCAAGCACGAACCCAGATAAGTCACATTGAAAACCCGATATTTATATCAGAATGTTCTTTTGTACTGTTGGACTTACGTCTGATTTACTCATATTCATATGGAAGCCGCTGGTAAAGTTTAGGGTTTGACCCAATACTCAAAAACTGAAATTCTAAGACTATCTCCAACGAAAAATTAAGAAACTTCACTAATACAAGTGATTCTAGAAATCTAGCTAGATGTCTTTAAAATCTGTGGGTACTGGATAACTTGAGTCAAATTGTTGGGGTTTATATACTGTTCAAAAAAAAGAAACGCATAGCTATCCGAGGGCGCGTTTTTATGAGTTTGTAAGTAAAATTTGGTGCTAGGGTATATAAAAACCAGCCTCAAATGTTCTTTACAGTGTCAAATGCACGTGTTGACCTGAATTGCGTTCGTTTTTGTAATCGTTACAACGCAGTGGTCAATAGCGTTTATGACGCAATTTTTGACCACAGCTCATATTGCGCGCACGTGAAAGCAACAAAATTTGGGGTGAACACTATTCACTGACTACGCAACTGAAACCCTATAAAAGGATAACGCTACATACACAAAAATTCAGTTCATTTTCAAGCAGACATTTATGGCGTCTCTATCGATAAATTTAAGGAACATTGCTATTGGCCGACTGCATGCAGGCGAAAGTCAAAGTCAGGTTGCCAGGCATCTAAACGTGCATCAGAGTACCATCAGTCGACTTTGGCACCAGTTTCAAGCCACTGGCTCAGTTGAAGACCGGCATCGCAGTGGACGACCCAGAGTGACAACAGCAGCGGAGGATCGCTTTATTCGGCTTCGTCACCTCAGAGACAGGTTTACAACAGCTTCCTCAACTGCCCAGTCATTGCCTGCAGGACGGCATGTGTCTGATCAAACTGTCCGGAATAGACAGCATGACGCTGGACTTTGGGCACAACGACCTCACCGAGGACCTGTCCTTACGCGCCGCCATCGCCAAAATCGACTTCTTTGGGCCAACCAGCATCGTCCCTGGGCAGCTGACAATCAACGAAGACGTGTCTGGTTTAGTGACGAATCTTTCTTTTTGTTGCAGCGTCATGATAGACGGCGTAGGGTCTACCGTAGGCGAAATGAACGTTTTGCCCAAAATTGCGTTGATGAAGCTCTGCCGCACGGTGGTGGAGGTGCAATGGTGTGGGGAATGATCAGTTACAACGGAAGGAGTCAATTGGTGCACATTGAAGGAGGCTTGAATGCGCAACGATACGTCAATGAAATTCTTCGACCCCATGTCCTTCCACTTTTGGCTGCCCAAAGGTCTGTGTTTCAACAGGACAACGCCAGACCCCATTGTGCACGGTTGACCACGCAGTTCCTGACTGGCAACAGCATTCTCACCCTTCCCTGGCCATCCCTGTCTCCAGACATGAGTCCGATTGAGCACCTGTGGGATGCGCTGCATAGACGTGTTTGTCGCCGAGACGTTGCTCCAGCCAATCGTCGTGATCTGTTCCAGGCACTCCAGGAAGAGTGGGCAGCCATCCCACAGGCCCACATCAGACGTCTGATAGCATCAATGCCCAGGAGATGCCAGTCGCTGATGGATGCAAGAGGAGGCCACACACCATACTAACGGGAAAGCTCGTACGCCAAAAAACTCTCGTGACCCAGATGCAAAACAACTGTCAATTGATTGGTTGAACCCTAAGGTATTCGTGTGTGTAATTTGAACAGTTAACTCATTAAATTAAAAAAAAGTTATTGAATGTCAAAATTATGGCTATGTGTGTGCCTTCAGTAGCTATGCGTTTCTTTTTTTGAACAGTATATATTTGAAATCAAAGGGAATGTTACACTATACACCGAAACCAGACTCTCTGCTAGATTTAGCACATACGGGGAAATCTCTGCTCAAATGCTATATCAAAAGGAATCTACACACTTTTACCGCTGCAAACTCGAGCACCGAGCGAACGGTCTCTCTTAGATCGGGCGTAACGTATTTGACCAGACCGTGCGAGATTTCTTCGATCGAAAAATTACACTATTTACCTGCAGACGTGGTCATTGAACGAAATCGAGCTAAGCTCGTCCTTTGATCTGGCGATTTCGCCGTGTTTAATTACCTTTCTAGCGAACGGATTTACAAGGGAGGTAATAGAAATTTGTCTCACCTTGGTTCGAAATTATCTGCTCTTAGTACTAAAATTATTTCCCTGATCGCTGTCTGATCTATTACAACGATTTTCAATCGCTGGCATTTAATTACAGCTCAACGTTAGCTAAGAGGTCTGCTCGTGAACATTCATCAAAGGAAATAGCGAACAGCAATAAAATCTGCGTGTTAAATTAGAAAAAGAGACAGATCTCTGAGTATAGGAGGGTTTTATGCTAACAAACGTGCGTAGGTGAAAGCTAGGTAAAAGAAAAGTGTAGATAATGAAATAGATATATGAAAGCTATTATCATAATATGTCACACAACTCCCGTTATGCATAAAATAACACTGAGTACTGAGTTAGACTAGTATCTATATTGCACACTTAGCTTGGAAGAGTCAACTGAGCCCCAGAAGAAACTCTGGCTTTTACGTGGTTGGCTGCATGCAGTAGAATCTCATTATGGGCATATGATGGGCAGGGGGAGCTGAGAAGTGGCCCTGTGTAAGCCGTGACGATTCATTGGGAGAGCCCAGAACCAGAGCACAGTATTTTAGCTCTGCATATTTAGAGAGAACTCTGCCTAGGCCGGCCCCAAACCCGGTTGAAAAAGGACGAGGACGGCATATATGGAGGCCATAAGGAGGCAGCCCCTCCACCTTGCAAAGGCACAGCAGGCTAATCACGTGTTTGTCTTAAAACTTGATTACAAGAAATGCAAGAGAGAAAACCTGGCTGATCTTAAAGGCGACAAACTGGCACGGACTACGACTTATATGTAATGGAATATAAGGAGTATTAACGGGAAAGAAGGGGAGCTGGTGGAGGAGACAAGGAAAGCAACATTAGAAATCCTGGCTCTGACGGAAACAAAGAAAAATGGGCAAGGAATTATGGATCTCAATGACAACATGCTGTTCCACAGTGGAGTCCCCACAAACGAAAGAGCTAAAGGGGGTGTGGGTTGTATTGTGTCTAAACACCAAATAGATAACATCAAAGGGTGGAACTTTGTCTCGGAGTGCATTATGGTGCTAAATATAAAAGAAGGAGAAACCAAAGACAACCTTGTCATTTTGTACGGGCCAAATGAAGATGAGCTAGCAGATGTCAAAGAAGAATTCTTTCAGCTGCTTTAAATGGCAGTGGACGACTGCCTGGATGAAATTATCCTCTTCGGAGATTTCAATGCCAGAGTTGGAAATGACCATGCTAAATGGGGTAGAGTTATCCGGCGGTATGGAGAAGATACATTAAATGACAAAAATGACAAAGGAAAGCGACTCCTTAGATTCTGCACTGAGCTAAACCTTGTCATTACGAACACAAAGTTCCCCCATAAGCACATACATGCATAGACGATATGTGAACCAACAAAGAATGAGAAATCAGTGATCGACTATGCCATTGTTATAAAGAGCTCAATCAAGTATGTGCGGGATGCTAGCGCCCAGAGAGGGCCAGAGATTGGAAGTGATCACTACCTGCTGTCGCAAACTCGATGCATTTTTTCGTTCTGAGAAAAACCAAATACCTCCCAATAGTCGCACGTCACCTAGGGTACGCCCCTAAAGTATTTATGTCTATAGCAGAAAGGTACTGTTACCGCTCAGTTAATGTAATGACTTTTTTCGGTAAACGTTTGCCCGTACCAACGGCGATAGATTCTTTCTGAGAATTACAGTGGTCGTGAACTAATTAAGAGTATCATCGTATTAACTTGGAAGAAATCGTAAATCTTACACTCTTTTCTAGAATAATGGTAGGTCTGATTCGGACTCACAAAATGCAAAACTCTAACAGATGGCAACGTAATTACTAGCGAAATTCTATGTCGACAAACTCTTTATACTGGGAGACAAAACTGTCATTCTTCACAATTGCTTTGCCAAGTCTGGAGTCAAATTCAATGTATAGGAAAGGTAACAAAGAGCATTTAACCATCTTTTGCCAGCCTAGGAAGAATTCTTACTGAGTGGGTAAGTTTCTGTTTTATGTTTCTTTTGTATATTATGTATAATTCATATATGACTTGTGATTTATAACCTTTGTGGTATAATTGATGTTTACATGTTGTACAGGTGTTTTACCCCAATAACGTATGGTATCTAAGTCGATGTACATGCCGACATCGCATTACTATATTGTATTTCAGGAAACTTGACTAATGTTACCTGATTTAATTTAAATTAATAAATGTGGAATTTAGTGCGATCGCCTATCGTTATATTATGGCAGGCATAATAGGATCATTAGCCATTGTTATTAGATTCACTTATGTTTAGGATGTACGTTTGTTGATACACTTTTTATATTACTGTGCTCACAATGGAGCAGAAGCGTTAGTGTCAAGATAACAACTGTGAAAATATCGACAGCTCAGCAGAGATTGTGTGAGAAAAAGAACAAGTTGGGATAGACATCTTTCAGAGCACTACTGTAAATTGGTTGCCAATGAAACCAGAAGCCTAATATGGTATTGTCACTTTTTGGTATTTTAAAAAGCTGAATTATGGTTTTTTTCCGTACGCCCGCTATTACTCGAGGCAAAATCGAGACTGATTTTACGTGAGTATCCCTTTTTTTCTTGTACAAAGACAGGTTTCCCTCGCCATTCAGGCAGATACTCGCCGATTTCGGAGGTACCCATAAGAGCTGGGTCGGCTCAGGAACCGCCATTCCCTGGTCGACGACACTTTTTCAAATGTCCTCGCCAGGGCTTGAGTTAATCCAGTCCAAATCCCGGTCGACGAAAATCTTCAAATGTTCTCGCCCGGGTTTGATCCTGGGTCACCCGGTCGCCAGCGCAGTTTGGTAACCAATACACCAACGCGGCTCCCACAAACGCTCTTAAAGATGGGAGTACTTACGGCGCCTCGTTGTTTATTTTTATTCCCTATCAAGTTCGAACCAGGATGATGTAAGTGTCTGATTTTTTGTTTGGTATTATGTTACGGGGGCTTATTTTATTACATTATTTTCAACACGTATCAGAAGAATCCAGGTGGCCAGCGGACCTAATCCACTCTTGAAAGTATCACTCTTTCTCTTTTATGCAGGAGGAATTTAAGTTGCTGTATTTTCTTCTCTATCTTTCTTCTGGAAACTCACTATCTTAGGGAAACCTTCGCACACTATTACGAGCCAAATTCAGTTTGTCATTCAGGGAAAGATATGATACGTCCTTTAATACATTCTATTTCTACTGTCAGTCTATTCCTTTAAACAGCCAGCCACACCTGCTGACAATTAAAAGAACAACTGAAAGAGTTGCTCTGCCTAGGCATTGCCCACAGTCACGCAAGAAACTAAGTAAACGAACAGAAGAGATGAGCATTGAGATCTACAAGCTGAGAGAGCCTGAAGTTAAAACCAGATATCAGGGGCATATTGCTACAGCAGTGAGAAACACGGACAAACAACCTGATGACGACCTGGAAACCTGATTTAAATTCAAGTACATCATAAAGGCAGCTATAGCAGAAGCATGTAGTGAAGTCCGACTTGGGAAGAAGGGAAAGATGACACCTCGGTGGACATAGGAAGTTAAAGAGAAAATAAGACAGAAGAAAAATGCATGGAACCAAAACTTAGAGTTAAAAACACAGCAGGAAAAACAGAGAATGTATACAGAATATGTGATACTGAGAACAGAAACAAAGAACAAGGTGCTAGCAGCAAAACAGAAATACTGGGAAGAACTGGGAAGAACTGGGATAAAAGCTAGAAAAAGATGCTCAAGAAAATCAGAAATTGTTCTACAAGACCCTAAAGAACACGAGAAAGGAAAAACAGTACCATCTTAAATTTATAAATAAAAATCAAGACAAATTGTTTACTGTCCCAAAGGAAGTAATGGAAAGATGGAAAGAATATTTCTCAGAGCTCCTTGATGGTGAGCAAGGTCAAGCCTCAGAAATGATAAAGCACTATCACAGAAGGCGAAACCAATGATGGTGAAGGTGGTATAAAGGTGGAAGAACTGAAGCCAGTAGTGGAGAAAATCAAGAAAAGCAAAGCAGCAGGACATGATGGTATAACACCAGAAATGGTTAAGTATATGGAAGTAGTAGGCGACCTCTTAATTCTTGAGGTCCTACAGGCAGCCTGGTGCCACAAGACTATACCACAGGATTGGGAGATAGCCATCATAACACTCATTTTCAAAAAAGGTGACAACCAACAATGTGGAAATCATAGAGGTATATCTCTTCTTAGTGTACCTGGTAAAATTTTATCTAGAATTCTGGAGTAGAGACTCAGACATCTAGACGAGCCACAAATAGAACAGGCCCAATGTGGGTTCCGAGCAAACCGAAGTACTCAAGACTAGCTAAAGCAGGGTTATGTACGTTGACACCTTTATGTGGCCCGTGAATGGATTATGGGGAGTTCTAACCACTCTGTCAATCGAGCGCGTGTACACAACCTAAAATTTAAAATGTTGTATTATGCATTTATGTAATTTATTCCCCCCCCCCCCCCCCCAAGAATGGGTCCATAGCCTTCATCAGGCGATTCAAGGGCCCCATAGCCTTCATCAGACGATTCAAGGGCCCCGTAGCCCATCCGACGATTCAAGGGCCCCACAGCCTTCATCGGAGAATTAAAGCGGGTCATAGTACAAAACAGGTTATGATAGATGTGTAGTCCTTTAACCAGTACGTTAAAAATAGCAAGAGTCAAATAATGTGTAAAACCCGGCTTGCTTGAACAAACGATTAACGCGACTGTAGATGTAGGAAGACGCGAATTGTTATCTAGTTGTTCAGCTATTTATAAATGCGTGGGCATAAAAAATGTGTTTGAATTAGTCAGGCTAGTCCTTCCCCACACGCCCAGATAAGGTAATGTTGACTTCAGAGATACTTAACAACGACCCATACACAGGGTGTGAAGTCCACTAGCTTTACGTTATCATACCCAGTCATTTTAAGGCAAGAGAGAACTACTATATATATATATATATATATATATATATATATATATATATTTATTATATATATATATATATATATATATATATATATATATATATATATATATATATATACTAGAGGCCTTACCCGTTCTTCGCACGGGGAATCTGTAACTTCTTGTTTTCAAACATAAAGTAAATAAAGGACAAACATAACTAAAGCTGAAATTCTTTTTTAAATATTAATCCGGTATTTATTTAAACTGTGTGACATACTTTTATATTACAGAACTTCCTATCTACATGTAATATTGATCAAATCTTTGTTGACTTCTTTCCATGCCATGATTTCAAACTGTCCAGAATCTTCTCTCTTTGTCGTCCCCTGTCTCTTTTTCTTTCTATCTTTCCTTTTGTCCCGATATACTCCAGCTCCTTTCTTCTCATAAGATGATCAAAAGAAAGTGAACTGCTTCTGTCTAACCTGAGAAATAAAATTCCTTTGCATTTTGGCATCTTTCAAGACATCCACATTTTAGCTGCCCATGTTAACATTCTTCTGTAAAACCACATCTCTGTGGTGTATAGTGCTTTTCTTAAAATAAATGGGAGAGTTGACCTCTGCATTACGTTGCAATATTTTGAAATTACCCCATCTGCATGATTTGAAATTATTGGATCTTTCTGATTAGATTCATAACAACAATACGTGGGAAGATAGGAATATAGTCTGACCATTTCGCAGTTTTATTTCACTGTGAATTTCACGCTCGCCAAGACAACATCAGACATCGCCAGAGCAGAGTGAAGATTAGATTCATAATTCCTGTTTTAAACCGGACCATTTATTGGAGACCCAAATAAGACTTACAAACCATAGGAAATCTCGACATTTTAATAAGGGACACCGGGACTAGGAAACTGAAGAAACACACGGAGTCAGAGGGAATTGAAGTTAAAATTAACGACACCCTAGACACGTGTAAGAAGCCGATTCAAGTCTCTTTTATTCATCTGAGCAAAAAGTCTGTGAGTCAGGATTGGCGTAAGTTGTGATTTACATTTCATATTTTATTATTAAGATGTGAACTAACATATATATGTATATATTACCATGTGAAGTTTAATGTGTGAAACTCGCTATTGGATGTCAAAGTCATTTGAGGCTGGCAACCTCAGCGTATGATTCATGATGATTCGTGAACCACCACTGCACGGGCTGGTGATTGCTTTATTGATAGTTTCGTAAAGAGAACTAAAAGCATAAAGTAGTTCCAGGTTCCCTATGGAACAGGGAGGGAAAGATGAAAGAAATGATGTACATTCTAAGTATAATACTTACATTTTCAAAGCAGTGTAAATGTCCATATAAACATAGTCACTTTAAAATTAATGTAAGTTTTCAAGCTTAAACCAGTGTAAATGTCTATGTGAAAATATTCATTTTAAAGTAATTGAAGTTTGAAACTTTTCAATCAGTGTAAAACATAAATGAAAACATATTCAATTTATATTGAGAACACTTTTCAATCAGTGGAGATGTACATGTAAACAGACTCTATCTGTATTATTACCCTTTTCATTTAAATGTCATGTAAAGCTAAAGCTATTCTATTTAAATGTAAAGAAAGTTTTATCCCGAGGGATTAAATTTAATTCTCATCGAGTGTAAAGTCTGAGTAATTGGGATGGTGGTATGCGAAGATAGGAACCCATAACTATGGGGTGGAAAACGCCATACTTAGAAGAGCGTTTCGTTCTATTCTTTTACCATAGTTATTGGTGGTACCAGCAGAAAGTACTATCTCTGGAACAAGAAGAGAACCGTGGAAAAACTTTAAGACGAAGGACCCACGTGGTAGACTCTCCTTGACATTTCTGGGAAACGAGCTACCCCTGACAACCTTGATCAGGGACGAGCGTGAGCAGAATGAAAAGAACCAAACAATAAGAAGGAGCAGAACCACCATTGGCAGCTAGGTTCAAATATATGCTGCCACAAACTTCTTGTAATATCTCACATTCCCTAAAGACTGTGATGATAACTTTTCTTGATTCATAACTATTTAAATTATTTCCAACTGTTAAAACCTAAAGTGATTATTAAATTTTGTTATTTGTAATCTTACAAATTTAGCTTCGATTTAATCATTTTAAAGTTACTGCATGTTTGTCTCAGTCAAATTACTACACACACTCTAACAGAGCTATACTAGAATAATATAATTCCACTGAGTAAATCACGGGTGGGAGCTTAAACGAGCTGAAAGTAATGTGCTTAAATCCTTCACAAAAGCGTCGGCAGAATTACAGAGTTAACATACTCAGCCAAAGCATTTTGGTTCTCGCTTATTCTGAATATCTTGTGAAGACTCCCGTTGTAATAGAAGTGTCATCACCCTTCTATCTACATCTCTGCCAAGAGTAATCTTGTGCGAAGGTAGACACCTGTGATGCCCATATTAGATACTCTTGAATTTTGGCCACTGTTGGCCCACTACTGCAAAGCAGGGGAGGCAATACCGTCACAATCATAAAGAATTAATACAGCACAGTAGACAGAGTGGTTAGAGCACTGGTCTTTCGCAGCAAAGGTGCCAGGTTCGAATCATGGTACTGACATGCCCCAGTCTACCCAGATGTAAATGGGTACCTGACTCTGCTCTTTGAGTTAGGGAAGGAAAAGGCAGCGAGGAAGGGAACTTGTCATCCCATCTCTCGATGCTGAACCTAGTATGGTGAATTCTGTAACACTTCACTCCCCTACGGCAGTATCTGATATGGGACTACCTTTACCTTTTTTGTACAGCACAGCACAGTACAGTACAGCACAGCACAGTACAGCACAGTACAGTACAGCACAGCACAGTACAGCACAGTACAGCACAGCACAGTACATCACAGTACAGCACAGCACAGTACAGCACAGTACAACACAGTACATAACAGTACAGCACAGTACAGCACAGTACAGCACAGCACAGTACAGCACAGTACGGCACAGCACAGTACAGTACAGCACATCACAGTACAGCACAGCACAGCACAGCACAGCACAGCACAGTACAGCACAGTACAGTACAGCACAGCACAGTACAGCACAGTACAGCACAGCACAGTACATCACAGTACAGCACAGCACAGTACAGCACAGTACAACACAGTACATAACAGTACAGCACAGCACAGTACGCACAATCAGGGCGTCCTGATATAACCAACACTTCCATGCACACGGAGAATGGTTGAGAGAGGAGTGCAACGCAGAAACTTAGCGAACACATAATTTGTGTTTAAATCGTTGGCCTGTTCTCTACCACCCCTTCATGGTTTTTCCATCTCGATATTCCCTTGGAGTGAAGTGTTAGAGACTTCACTATATTAGGTCAAGTTTTTTTTTATGAGGTGACCAATTCCTTTCCTTGCTACCGTTGCTAAACATAAGAACAGAGTCAGGTACCAATTTACAGCTGGGTAGACTGGAGCACGTGATGTTACGAGGTTTCGATCCCAGAACATGGTAACTGCCGCGACAGGAAAGCACTCTAACTGTTTAGCCAATCGCTTAGCTAGTTACTGCTTTGGGACTACCGTTACCATTGTTTTATATTCCTTCCTGTGGGATAGGGTTCTGGTACTGTTGCGCCATATCTCGGTCCATAGTGCAGTGGTGTACTAACGGGAGTGCGAGAAGTCGGTCCGTCCCGACTTACATCCTGGCGGGGGTGCCATCGGACACTATTATAATAGTTTTTACTGTTGACATTATAATTGCAAGTGTATTCCTTTATTGGGGAGGTGGGTGCTGTCGTAAATTTATTTTGAGAGAGAGTCTTAGAAATAGTGGTCCTGTTTAGAGTGGAGAATGATGGTGAAAGCTCAGTGATAATAAGGGTTAGAAAGTAAATAGTTGCTTCACAGAGTGCTGGGGAGAGTAAGGACAGACTTATTTACGACAATCGTTCCTCTCAATCTTCTCCTCAAACTCTCCTGGTCAAACAATTATTTGCCAGTTTCCAGACACACACCTGCGCTCACACCGATTTGGTGCTTCAAACACACAGACGCACGTGAATACAAACTATATTAAACAGATATGGGAAATTTGGGCTTTGGTATTGTAACACAGTACTAAATAAGTTTATGCTGTTTATTAACATGAAAATCAATCACAACAATTATCATGTGTTACAGGAAAAATGTCATAAGTACAGAAAATACAATTAACAAGGTTGGGGGTGGTGAAGAAGATTGGTATCGACTAAGCCCTTCCCGCGTATATTAGACAAAGATAAACCCAGTCCAAAGATAGATAGTTATCAGGAACATAGGTAATGTAACCCAACAGTGAATTTAATTACTCTGAAAGAGGTGTTACAATATTAGGTATGGGTGGTAGAAAAAAATCCTGTTATTCCCAATTGTTTTTTCCTTTTACTAAGCAAAATGAAAAAGGGGGGGGGGGGGTAAACAGCGTTAACAAGATATCCCACTTAAAGGAACAATGCAGGGTATACAGAAAATGTAATACCCGGTAGGCAAATTAACAAATGGTTTGCAAAAATTAAATCTCCTGTCATTCATGCATGCTCGTGAGGGCCCACACTCACTTACCGATTGCAGCATCAGGCACTCCATAGAATTATATAAACAGCAATTACACTCTTGACATATGAAAATGTCTGGTACTTTGATGTCCAGCCCCAGATTTAGCGAGGTTGGCTGATAACAAATATTCCCACTTATCGCCGGACGTGAAGCCTAAGAGTTCTTGTGTTTTATTAAATAAAAGGAGTCTATGGGATGGCACTGTCACAGTTTGATACAGGGGTGAGAATGGAGTGGTCTCTTTAATTTGCCGCTGGTGGTAAAATTCCTTCAATGCGTGATGATAGCAACTGACCGGTAAGTTTTTAAATCCAGTGAGGAAAAACGAGGCCCAGTCACAGTTCAGGTAAATATGTACTGAGGAAAAACGAGGCCCAGTCACAGTTCAGGTAAATATGTACTCTCTCACAGCAGAGCAGTGAATAAAATATCGCTACTGGCAACTGTTCTTCTTCCAGTTTATCTTACAGATTGTAATTTAATTTGATGGTTTATTTAAATGTTCTTGGGTGGGCTTTCTTTCATGTAATTATGATAAGTAGGCCACATCGGACCGCCACAAGATTATATTAAAAATGTTTCATCAATATATCTGGAAGTTTAAGAACCGAGTCTGGAAGACTCTGTATGATTTCTTGCTGGGATCGCAAAGGTTATTTGATCATTCTATAGAAAAAGATAGAAAAACCATGACAACATAATCATACCACAAAAATCAAATAATATTCTAACGCGCGATAAATTTACCATTAAGACTATTTATATACACTCGCGTATTTAATTAAGTATTTAAGAAAACACTTCGCGAGTCTAATGGTTGAAACACACATCTATATATATAGGACTTAACTAAATTTATTAATTATAAATTCCTTTGCGACTTTAAAAGTTATTTTAGCATTTAAGCATCTATTATTTTTTTGAAATATTATAATAGATATATCATTAAAGTTACCACTGGAACTTTTGAGATGAGTTTAATTTAATAGATTTAAATCAACACAAAATCCAGTGAAATAAAATGAAAGCACTAGACCACTGATCACTTTAACAAATATATTATACCATGCACAGAAAAAGAAATCACTCCAATGTAGCCACCAATTCAGATGGAAATCTGGCAAAATTCTACTATAGCTAGTGAATCTTAAATCTCTGGCGAACGAATGATAAAATGGCTTTCTTCGTGGTCTGTATATATCTAACTGGAATGCAAGATTGGGGGGACATGTTAGAATCTGACACCTTTTTAGATCTCAGGAGACTTTCGGGGTTCTGACCGCCAGACTAAAGAGAGATGTCGCCCCTGGTTTTCCGTATCTCCGTTCGCTGCGTCCGCTTTGTCTCTCCCGTTCGTGTCCACTGCGATCGGTTCTGTGGTTAACACAGAGATGCGAAATGCCGGCAAGAAACTTGCGTCGTTCGTTTCAGGGACCACTACTGCCTTTGATAGCATGCCGCTAGTCTTTCCTGAGATCCCTCAGTGCCTGTTTGATCGTGTGCTGCTACTTTCGTTTGATTCTGGCAACGCCCCCACTGGGCCGGCGTTCTGACCAAGTTAATGAAAATAACTGCATATGATTGCTCAAGAGATATCCGTGGGCGTGATTTAACCTCTCCTTAAATCAATGCGATGACCAGAATGTACGGTAGATAAACTGTCCACATATTAATCA
The DNA here is from genome assembly GCA_024509875.1 of Oreohelix idahoensis. Lineage (NCBI taxonomy): Eukaryota > Metazoa > Mollusca > Gastropoda > Stylommatophora > Oreohelicidae > Oreohelix > Oreohelix idahoensis. The sequence goes on along the minus strand of JAMPIV010018787.1, from coordinate 207,579 downwards.
GCAAACGTGTTGACAATCTGCGTGGAAAGGTTGTATGCTAATGAGTCCACGTGGAAGCATTCCCGTTTGACGAAAAGTTACCACAATATTCGGGGGCACTGATGTTATCCGAAGGGGTCGTTACGAAGGGTCGTACCATATCATCCAACACAGGTGCCAAACGTAAGATCCGCCCCGGGTATCAAATACGTCAGTTACGCCTCTGCATAGTTGTAAAACAAAAGGGTGATGTAACATAGCAGGTAATGTCGTAGGGGAATGAAGTGCCAGAGACTTCACGATACTACTTGTAGGTTTCGCCAGTACCCTTCCTCGCTGCCTTTGATTTCCATAGGTCAAGTAAGAGTCTAGTACCCATTTACAGCTGGGTACGGTGGATCATGACACTACCTGGTCTCAAACCCGCAAACTCTTGTCCTCAGAAACAAATGTTCTTATAAACACTGCCACTTGGCTTTCTGCATAGTTGTTTTTTTTTTAAATTACTGATTCACTGTTATTTATTATGTGTCTGTTATCTACATATAATATGTAATTTCGTGTGTTTATGTGTCCCTATAGTCTACTCCAAAGCTTACGCAAAGCGTATATAAATGAGAGTGTGTCTAGGTTGAATGGGACGTACCTTGCCAAAACTCATAATTAAATTTCCGAACGGTAAATTTGCCATTGGGGAGTCTTTCACGTGCGAATCCAGAAACCTGTTTTATGCTATCATCTGCAAGAGGTGTGGCATGACCTATATTGGTGAAACTGGCAGACGTTTGGCAGACAGGTTTCGGGAGCACTTGAATGGCATCCATCATGGCAAATATTTACCGGTGGCCCTTCACTTCAACAGCCCTGACCATTCAGGTAACTCTGACATTCATGTCACTGCCTCCGTTCATGTATCGGCGACGACCGAACTCGCTTTTCGTTGGAGAATCGTCTCATTTTTCAAATGGGCGTTTTAGCTCCTGCCGGGATGAATGTCCAGCATCATTTTGCATAATTCTGGTGGCTTCTGTCGTAATTTTCCTATCCTTGTTTTTGCTTTGGTTCGTTTCGTTTCCTCAATTATCTGTTCTTAGCCGTCACTAGCTACTACGTCACTTCCGCATGACGCATTATTTTTTCAGCCATTTTGAATGTTCCTTTCTTCGATCCAGCTAAGTGATTTTTTACGCATTTTAATATTGTTGTTCATTTCTGTCTTCGTTTCGTTGATTATTTACTTTCTTGTTTCGACATGTCTTTCTGGTTTCACGATTTTCTTGCATTATTACTGTTATCGTTTCGCTCATCACCGTGGTTTCATCTGCTTGTATCGCTCATTTCTCGTTTTCCTCATCATCATAGACCTTTGTAGTACCTATATGTAGTTCTTGTCCTTGTCACCTGTTCGTAACTGTGGCTGATGAAGGGTAAAACCCGAAACGTCCCTTGTCTCATGTGTACCGTTTACTTGTAAAACTGATTTCATACCATATTATTTTTTAATTTATATATTTGCTCCTAATTAAATACAGTACAGAATAAGCTCGGCAGGTGTGTTCTCTCACCTGCCGGTAACACACCTGCCTACCCTACAAGAAATCGTCAGGCCCTTGTACCATCGTGACCTGCAAATACTATAAAAAAAAAGGTTGATTTACTTCCTCTCGTCGGACATTATAAACATAACTTAACGGTAACTATGTATATTTTAATTCATCTATATGATTGTTACCATTCCATCCTTATGAAGCAAGGGCCTTCATGAAGTTCAAACCAAGCCTTCATGTCTGGTACCACCTATCTATCCATCAACTCACCGGTGCACGCATCCATTAATTTATCCATCCATCGATCCACTTTCCCAAACATTAATTCATTCAACTATTATAGTTTCAATAAGAACCAGACCATAAGGTCTTTTATATTTGTATATGCGTCTTGGTATAACCAACGAGGTAAAACTCCTATTTTTAAAATGTCAACTATTCACAACACCTCTTCTCTCTCTCTCTCTCTCTCTCTCTCTCTCTCTCCCTCCCCCCCCCCCCCCCCCCCACCCCTCCCCCCCCCCCCCCCCCCCCCCCCCCCCCCCCCCCCCCCCACCCATGATTCCTTCGTTCATTGACACATTCACCCCTTCAACCTTCTCTTCTATCCACGAACCTCCTCACTGATTCATCTATCCGACCACCTGCTCGTAAGTTCATCCACTCCTTACTCGCTTACACGTTCATTCATTCACACATCCATCCATCAATCCACCCACGTGGACCACTCAATCATCCAGTCTCACATCCATTCATTGTATAGCATTAATAACCCTGCGTGAATTGAACACGTCCACTCCTAACAAATGAAAACACACTATCACACACACACACACACACACACACACCACGCACATACCCTACACACCAATAGACGCGGTTACACACCGTGTGCAGATCTCTCGGAAGTAATGAGGTCACTGAGCTAGGGCATGCATGACAAATGGATTTTTATGTTTTCTACACGGAGCTTATCTGTCGAGGGATTTGAAACACGTGAAACGGGAAAATTTGTCGGTGACCTAAAAAATTACCTGCTAATTCCTATACTGTACATATTATAATGTCAAATCCCTTTGTTTCATCCCTACGGAGCATGCAATCATTACTGCAGTTGGCTACTAAGCATGGAGCCTACGTCAAAGTGCTTTATGAAAGCCAGCAGTGGTGGGTCCTGGTTGTAGCACTTGTTAAATATAGCCGTAGATATATTTTTAAAAAAAGGTATGGTTGCTTGCGATAACGTTTTTCTTTCCTTCCCTTTGTCATTGACTAAATACACTGTATTCATTTATTTATTTTTGTGCAGTTTACACGTTCTTTGTGCAGGTTATGAGATGAATAAATCTCTAATTTAATGTTACAACAGTAAAGACTACAGAAAAAGGAGATACATGATGGCAAAGAGAGAAGATAACAGCATGGCGTGGACGGAAATCAACAACAGAAATGATCAACCGCAGTAAGGGACAGGAAGTTGTGGCCACTGGCCAATGATACCAGACTACAAGGTCTTTTATATTTGCGAATGCGCGCTAATCAGTGGCGTACTATGTGGGGTGCGAGGGGGAGGAAGGCGGTCCGCTCCGGGTGACATCAGGAGAGGGTGCCATTCGACTCTTTTATGATAGTACTTTTTGTTTAAAAAATACTTGCAAGCGTGTTTCTTTATGGGGGGGTGGTGTGCCAAAGATAGGATCTGCCTCCGGTGCCAAATGTTTTAACTACACCCCTGGCCCTAATATAACCGAAGGCCCGGTGTGTATGTTGAACGGGACGCGCCTCGCCAGAAGAGGCACAGTTTTAATTTTTTTTTTTTTAAAGGAAGTTGTGGAGAGACAACACTTACGTCAGCGGGAATTATAAATGAACAAGAAAATTGTGTGTCAAGTAGCCTGTGTACTACGCAAGCCCCAGCATACATATTACACGCCTCTTCATGACTCTATGTTGGGAGTCATGACCCAAGTGGGCCCGCCCCCCTTAGAGTGTAAAGGAGTATGTAGGGCCGAAACACTTGTCGGACGGGGGGACTTCTTCTGATGATCAGATTGCTTCCTGTTGTATCGCTCTGTAAAGAGTTTCCTATCATAGTTACATGGTCAAACCAGTGACGATCGGGAAAAGACCGATTGACTTCTGGAAAGACAGATGACACTGGGAAAGACTAGAAACCGGCTGACCGGGTTAGCACCCCGTAAGCTGTATTCAATTGCTACATGACCCAAAAATGATAGATGCCCCCAGGATTCACCGAAAAGGGGGGGGGGGGAAGAATGATGAATCCACAGGCGCCTCATTGGAATTGACCAGACCCGTTACACGGACTTCGAGCTCTGAACAACGGCTGGAATTTCCATGTGCCTGTGGTAGGGAATTCTCTACTCAGAGAGGAATGAAAATCCACCGAACGAAAAAGGGGAGTGGGAGGTCATCTGGGGTAGATCAACAGCGCTCTGTCTCGACGGGTAAGACGTTAGAAGAACGCAGCCAGGAGTCAATCCACAGTGCTGAGTACATTCAAGTTGATCTGCCTGATGATGATCTCACACACTTCTTGGACGGGAACAGAGATGCAATCAAGTTTCCACCTGTCAGTGCAAAGGGGCTTTGGGAACAGCTAGACGAAGCCTTGGCAAAAGAGTTGGATAACAACCTGAAGCAGATAACTTTGGAGAAGAAGCTCAAACAGTTTCACAATTTCTATGAGTTAACTGGAGTACAACACAGACTTTGGAAGGAAGGTTCGCACTGCATACATTAACAAAAGTCGTAAAGATTTCTTAATTAGTGTTCCCACATTCTAATTTCCTATTCTATTGTATAATTTTACATCAGTTAAGTGTTCCCTTTCTGTACGGTTTTTGGTAGAAATGTAGAACGCCGTGGTAGAGCAATGGTTAGTGCTCTCTGGCTTCCTAGCTCGGTGATCCATGGTTCGATTCCCGCCCCCCCCCCTTTTTATTAGTTTGTTAAATACCCCTTCTGTGGCTCAAAGTGAGGTCTATTGACTTTATTGAGTAAAATGTGTAAATTATGTGTGAGCCCGGCCCTGGCTAAGACACGTTGATCTTAGCCAAAAGGCCGCGATCCCCAGTTGAGGTGGGATTATTTAGACCACAAACGGCTCTGGGGTCGATCCAGCCTAATGAATTTGGTACCACAGCAACTCTGGGAAGGTTTAGGCGGCCGGCGTGATGCTGACCACATCATCCCTAGTGTGCCGATGGTCAAGAAAATACGAGCCTAACACCGTATTCCCAAAATGCCTCAATGGGCGTGTAACGGGATCTTTTACCCCCTTTTTCAGCTTATTACGAGCCTACTTAATTCTTTTTTTAATGGCTGTATCGAACACTTGTCCCAGTGTCTTCATATTGACCCTGTTTTTAAACGTTAAATCGGAGATGAAGACCTAGCGGAATAGCATAGACTATACTGTTCCTGTGGACCAGATGGCGCGAAAGGCTGAATCACAGTTCACTGCGCATGTCCTCATCTTTGTCGCAACAAGGTCGGGTTTGGGTTATAGTTATTTGTTTGTGTGCAATAAGTGGCAGCGTAGCAAATATGAGAACTATTAGGCCTATATGTTTATTTAAAAAGAACATGGTTTACGTTTTAGGGTTAAAAAAATGTTGAAATGAAACCCTTATTACTGGGTCTCTGAACTCCTTTTTGAGGCCGCATCGAACACATGGCCCAATTTTCTTCATTTCAACAAAAACCAAAAAAGAAAAAGCCGCTAATGCTAACATTAACCTGACACTGTGTCCGACAAAGATGGCGTGTACACGGTGAACTGTTATTCAAGCTATATGTTTGTATACACCGCCGCATAGTACGATAATTAAACTTTAAACAAGGAACTTCACAAATGCCAGAACCCAGTTCTCATTACGAAGGCGGAAAAAAACTAATTTGCTGCTTATCTGTGAAACAACAGTAACTTCTGTAGTTCTAAACCTCACCCCTCCCCTCCCAAATGGAGATCAGCGCGTAACAGTTTTACAAGACATTAAATATAAAAACGATAATCAAAATCAGCTGTGAAAGTGCATATCTGTAATCACAGAACGAACACCGGAAAAAATAATCGTTTCTGTATGTAACGACCATCAGTGTTCGAATGTTATCCCAGCCTCGCTTCTTAAGCTACACATTTTCCGGTTTCGGGAAACAAAATTGGCAACTGTCTCCAGTTTATGCACTCTAGAACAAACGATGGCTACCAGATACATGACTTGGCTTCACAAGTTCCCGCCTTATCACTGTTACGAAAGATCTGACCAAGCTGCCTGAATCCTGGGTAGGGGTCTAAAAATAACTTGGATGTTGCCATCTCCGATACTCAGGATTTGATATGCCTTGAAATCATCGTATCCTGGTGACGCCTTACCCTACATGCATGGTTGAGGCTACACAGAGACGCTCTTCGCGAACAATGTATTAATATACCAGCATTAATAATAACTGGAATGGAATCCAGTAGAACCTGGTTAAACAGCTTGATGATCTGGATTATACAGATGACTTGGCTCGTCTGTCCCATAACCATAATCAGATTCAAGAGAAAATGAAAATTCTCGATGAGAGGTCACAACAAGTGGGCCTGAAAATACACAGGGAAAAGACAAAGATTATGAGAATAAATGCAAGAAATGATAACTAGGTTGAACTTGAAGAAACGCAACTAAAGGATGTACCATCGTACACATATCTTGGCAGTAATATATACAGAGTTGGATGGACAGACAATGATATCAAAATAAGAATACAAAAAGCAAGAGGAGCTTTCATTGCACTGCGAAACAAATGGAAAACATGAGAAATCAAGTCCAACACAAAAATAAGAATCTTCAACTCAAATATCAAGTCAGTCTTATTGTATGGCTCTGAGACATGGGAGAGCAACAAAAAACAACAACCAAAAAGCTAGACTTTTATAAACGGGTGCTTGTGTAGAATTGAAGGACTGAAATGGTATGACAAAGTCACAAACGTGGAATTGATGACAAGAACCAGGCAAGTGCCAGTGGAACAAGAGTGTCCTTGTTCTGGAATCCACAGGGAAAGAGAGGTAGACCAAAAAACACATGGAGAAGAGAACTGGATACAGAGGTGAAAATGATGAGGAAAACGTGGAAAGAACTTGAGTGGATGGCACAGGACAGGAAGACTTGGCATGTGTTTGTTGAAGGCTTATGCTCGTCGGGGAGCTAAAGGGTATTGATTAATTGATTAATAATAAGTGTTTTAGTAATTAATAAAACAAAGGGACAAAATTGATGAATAAATTTCAGAAACGCAAAAAATGCTTAATCGAGGGAAACGAAGAAAAACCATAAACCACAAGAAACAAATCATACAAAATGAAAAAGATCATTCAAGATAAAGCAGTACTAATAAAGAAACTATAAGGAAACAGAGAATGAAAATGAACCAACACAAATATAACCATAACATTGAAATACATTTAGTACATTAATGTACTCAAAATAGTTCAAAAAAAAAAAAAAGAAAACAACTAAATATGATTGAGTAGTTCACACATACAGATACTTTAATAAGTTGTAAATAATAATATGCTTTAAATAACATTTTAAAAAACTAGCAATAAAGTTACAATACATATCATTCGTATAGGCAACAATGAGACTAAACAGAGCAAACTCATCGCCAGGATGGCGGACGAAAGCTGTTGCTATCCAAAGGTGTTTAATTTGATAGCTGAGATACATTAATTTAAACTGCAGAAGGTAAATTTCAGTGTGCTTTTTTGTTAATTTTTTGCTTTCGTTGAAGAAACATAGAGTTACGTATTAAAAGTCGAGGATAGTGGACAGCTGAAGTTCGTACTCTTAAGCCAAGCATGTCGTATTGGTAACTGTGAACCAGTATTGTTGTATGATTTATGTGATGTTGTTTATCTATCTGTCTCTTGGTTGTCTATTCATCTGCCTCTGCCAAATCAGAAGTTTCGCAGTTGAAAATGAAAAATATGGTGAACAGATTTCTGGCACCATCTTTTTGTCTGGCAAGAATGTACCAGTTTTAAAAACAAATCATGATCACATCATTGCGTAGAACGTCATATGACATATCTCACAACATTGACACCACATTTCAATCATTGGGATCTCTGCCGGTGCTTTGGAGTTCGTGCACTGTGCTCAAATCCTCCTTGTGTGACCTAAGAGAGGAGATCAGAGCACTGATGAAGTTGTCTGTGAGCAATGAAGATGATCCTTAAAACCAAACTAAAATATTCCTTTTGTTTTGAAAGTGCACTACTTGAAAGTACACTACTTGAAAGTGCACTACTTGAAAGTGAAGGCAAATACTTGCAAGTTGCAAGTTGCAAACACCATGTTATTTACAAACATTATTTCACTGATTTGTTGTTATTTCTATTTTTTTTAAATTGTTCTATCAAGAAGGCCTAATTGGCACATGCATCTTAGTATATCTGTAAAACTTCCTAATCACTTATCACTAATATATTTTCTTTTCTTTTCTCCAATCTTAAAAACTGGACTGCTTGTATTTTCTATCCGCCTCATACACCCGTCTTATTACGTCTTTCTGAAATAGAAAGAGCAAGTAAGCTTCTTTCTTTGACTTGTTATTCACTAATGTCATAGCTCCATGTGACCTCAAGCATGACACGTTTCAATTTCAGGGATGGGTGTTTACATTACTCTTCAAATTATTACCATTTTCTCGTTGTGTAATACGTTGGTTGATCCGATTAAACGAAATACCTGGTGAATGTGACGAAATGGACGACCTCCAAACGATCTCTGTTTCATTCCGATTCGATTAAACAAAATACCTGGTGAATGTGACGAAATGGACGACCTCCAAACGATCTCTGTTTCACTCCGATAGGATCAGAGACATATTGTGTACTGATTTTTATTTGTGTACTTTTAAAAGTACAAATTTCTTCTCTTTACCGGATAAGGAGCAAGTAGTTTGTATGTTCAAACATTTGTGACACTCCTTGCAGATAATGTTTATTCCAGCCTGCGAGAAGCAACTAGATAAGATGAGCGCCGGCGTGTTTAGATTAAACCGCTGATAAGCGACTCGTTTGTTAACAAGCTGGGCAAACACGGAGTTTTGCGTGCTCATACGACAGATAACGAGATTACTGTCTGTGTGACACATGTGGGCAGACAAGTGTGACATAAGCGCTTTGTGGTGAAGTGGGATGTTATAAATATTTATAGGGGACTTAGTGTACTGACTGAGATCAGCTGTGAAGGTATCTATATCTATTAAGAGTAGTGTATTATAGATAACCTTACTTGCTACCACATATCTATATATCTCAGTCAGAATTATTCTGGAATAGTGTGATGACTACGTTATGTGTCTAGGGTATGTGTATGATGAAGTGTAAGTCATAACAACAACAGACGGATAAACAATTTAATTTATTCCACTACACTTGACAACACTGTGACACTCACATACATATAACACTCTACAAGGATATCTTAAAAGAGTCACTGATAACTTTTCAAATAACAATATGTATTCATTACTGGCATGAATGAATATGTGTCCTGATTCAACTACAAGGGAACCAGGAATCACAATCAATTTAAATTACAAATTATATGTACAGAATTTACCAATATGAATATAGTAGTGACATATATTATTACAAATATCCTATGTGTGTCAGTTGTGTAGTAGTAAAATGAGGTAATACTGGTTTTGTTTTGTTCAAGCTCTGTTGGTATTTGTCATCATGACTTCAATAGTTTGTCTTTAGGGACTAGTATTGGAGATGTTCTCAGTTCCTGATATTAAGACAATTAAATTCCCCTCTGAATGTTATTTTTACAAAGTTATTTCAAGATGAGGGGACATAATGTTGAGCTCAGCTGGCCAAATCTGCTTATCTTGAGTGATGGTGGCAGGAAAGGACTCCTCTGCTCGAATTCTCCCCTGGGCTCTGGAGACACCTCACTGATAGCTAAAAAGACCAAGGAGTATGCTGTCCGACTCTGGATTCAGCAAAGCTCTGACCAGGTGCTGCTCAGTACCATCAAGACCACGGTCCCACAATTTCATGGAAATAAACACAGATACGTTGATTAGCAATGAATTCTGGCACATTTACTGGCACAAATTCCCATCTGCTTATGTTCCAGGCTTTTATTTTAGCAAAAATGTGAGCTGGCTTCAACGCACTGTCGCTTTATCAAGCTTATTTAAACAAGTGGTTTCGAACTAACGCTCCTAAGTGATTATATCAGCGAGTCTAGCCAATGAGGCCCCGTTTCGACAAGTGTTTGAAAAAATGTTACCTTTCCCCGTCTCCCCTAACAACGAAAGATAGTATTTATAGCCCGACCAATCGTGGTTAGTCTTTCATTTGTTGCGCTCCAATCAATTTGGAGTTTACATGGTAGGCTATTTCTGTAACGCAAGGTTTTTTCAAACACGTTATAAAAAAATTTTTATGAGCAGAAATGATTTCATGCTGTCAGGCATCCTCACTATTTTATTTTGGGTATAATTTATTAATTCCTGGACTATTTGCGTAACGTTTTACATATTCTTTGTCAGCAAGCCCTAAGGAACCCAAATATCCCAATTTAAAGGAGCTACGTGGCTGCGTTCAAAATATGTATTTTCTACCTCCTGTTTCGAAGATGTGCTGTCTGGGTACTGTTATGTTTTCAACCGTAAACCCATCTATTGTTATCTTTCCTAATAAGCGTTTTTTATGATTTATAAACCTAACTCTGGGATGGGTAATGTATTTTATCACTGTCCGTCTGAAAAAAAAGTTAGTGCATGTAGTCTTACACGCGTGATGGCAGCATTTGTGTATCGCGCGAAGCGTGTTTAGTGTTCGGCTTTCTGCCTCTCCCTTCCCGCTATCCTTTTGTCCATCTGTCTTTCGTTTTGGTAACGCAGTATAATTAATGTTAGGATTAATTTAGGTCATTACGCAGGGCCTCTCAATGTTTTTTCCAAGAAATACAGCACACGTTTCATTGAAGAAGGCGGGTAATAATACAGTAATCTTTACTATCAACGTGAAAGCGTTACAATTTGCAGACGAAGCAGAAAACAAGGGGGATTTCGAGTACATTCCTTGTGACAGCACTGTTATTTTTCCATTGCTCTTCTCTTTATTAATTTTATGTATTTATTAGGCTTTATATTTACTTAATAATTTATATATGTGGATTAGAATATTCCACGACACGCTTCCGGGTCATCCTTGATACACCAACATTACTTGTTAATAAAGTAATACGTATTACAGCTTACCGATGTTGTCATGTGTGTCTACCGATCTGCCTGTGAGAGTGTATGCAAGGCATCAGATGTCCATATATGGTACTACGTGACCTTTGCAGGCACGCACCTTATTTCACGTGGGACTATTTAGAAAATATCACACCCTATCTACATGATTTGAAATGATTGGATCTTTATGATTGTAACTGTCTTTTTTTTCTTGTTGAGGTGATCACTGGCCCAAGACAGTTTACATGTTGTTAGATGTGTAGTGCGAGCGTATGATGAGTTGAGTGTGGGTGCGAATGAAGACGCGAATGTGTTTAGGCTCGTATAGATGTAGATCCTGCAACCCATACTCTCACATGCAGTAATCAAGGATGCTTTGACACTGCAGGCATGTTTCAAGACATTTATTGACGGGAACACACATAATATCAACAGGAACAGTCAGTGTAACAAGGTCATGCTGACCTGACATCGATAGGTATACATTTGGCATTCAAAAAGGTAAACATCAGAATAGACGTGCATGGTCAATAGCAAAGTTCTTCAATAATGACAGTTCGTAGCGTCGCCCTTGGCGTCTCTGACTAAACGCGTCAGATGCCTTAGTTACCTTGACACACAGGTGCAACTTGGCACTCCCTGCCAATTGCACATATCAGGCTGTAGTATAATAGCCGGAAGCACAGGCCTCGTCCTAACGTCGGCCGTGTACTTCTGTTAAATAGGTTATCACCAACCCTGCAGTAATACTTATTGTAGATAGAAGTTCCGCCAATCTGCGGCTCCCACAATATATCCTCGTCACTGGATTTCTGGACAATATAAGACTAACAGTCTTGGATGGCTACCTCGAGCACAAATATATAAGTTCTGAAATGGCGGATCCGTGAACTGCTGTTCACCCTAGGTAATCCTTTACATGTTCTGCCACCGAAAAGCGTAATAATGCATAAAGGTCGGTATTACCTGGTAAATGAATCCTCAGAACTACACAAGGAATTCTGTCGTCATCCCGACGCACAGAGATTCACTGGGGAAAACTGCCATAGCAGTTACTTCGAAGATTCTCCCCGAAAAACAATGGACTCTTGGTCCCTTCAGAAAAACAGGACCTCCCGGCTTCCCGGAAGTATATCTCACTCCCGCTTAAAAAACCTTCCCATAGGCCCACGCCGAACTGTCAACCTCTGACCCTAAAGGTCAAACACAATGAATGAATAAACAAGGGAAGACAACCCCTAATCAACCTGACATCGCAGGTAAAGACACAATTATACTTATGATACAAACATAAGCAAATAACTTGACAGATGACTCCGTCGAAAATGACAGCAACATTACTACCACCCCCCTGTAAAAAAAAAAAAATGCAATTTTTTTTTTTTAATATGTTCATGAGCAAGATAGCACCAGTATCACTTCTGTGCTCATGCAAACAATGAACCTAATATCAGGTACAATAGAAGAGGGTACAAATCATCTCCCAACATAGGAGAAAATATTTCCTTTAAGCCAAACAAACTAAGGGATACCATTCAAGAAACCTAAGTTGCTGGCAATACCAATCATATATCAAACATTACTAAATAATATAATCATAGCAATATACAAATGTCAATGCTATTTTAGCAACATATCACTGATGGATGGACAAAATGAAATTTGTTAAATTATCTAAACATCATCCAAATACATTTGTATTACAACATATTATGATATTAAGGACAGACCTAAGTCTGAAAATATATCAGGAAAAACTAGGACACAAGATTTAACTGGAATCATGTGGGCATCTAGACAATATGTCCGCCATCACATTATCCGAACCACGGATAGCTCGCACCGTGAAATGGAAAGGCTGAAGAGCAATAGCATAACGAGTAGATCTCGAGCTCTTCAAATCCTTACTTTGCATAGCCGTAAGAGCTTTTTGGTCGGTTTCCATAAAGAAATGCGCGCCCAGAAGGAACCTTTGTAGCTTAAGAATGGACCAAACCATAGCCAACAATTCACGGTCCAAAACCGAGTAATTCCTTTCTGCCGCATTCAGCTTCCTAGAAATATACATTACAGGATGCAGAGTTCCTGAATATTCCTGCATTAGTGCCGCTCCAATGCCAGTGGAAGAGGCATCACTACGAAGGACAAAAGTCTTATCAATCGTCGGTAGTCTTAAGATAGGATGAGATGAGAACAAATTCTTAACCTGATCCAATGAAGATTGGCATTCTTGGGACCAACGCACCATATTAGGAGAACCTTTTTTCAATAACGTTGAAAGTGGTGCCATAATGGAGGACAGATTCTCAATGAATCTTCCATAGAATTGTATCAATCCCAAGAGACTACGCACTTGCTTTTTTGTCTTCGGAACCGAGATATTTAATATCTTTGAAATGTTTTGGTCCTCTGTCTTCAACAGACCATGACCAAGTCGATGACCTAGGAAGGAAATTTCACTAAACCCAACAAAAGCTTTAGAGGGTTTAGCAGTCAAACTATGCTCACGTAGAGTAGATAGCAATTCCTTCAGACCCACATAGTGTTCTTCCCAAGTATCGCTGAAAAGACAGATGTCGTCTAAATATGCAATGACATCTGCACGATCTGATAGAATTCGTCGCATCATGCGCACGAAAGTCGCTGGGGCGTTCATAAGCCCGAAAGGCATAAAATTCCATTGAAACAGACCCCTAGGTGTCGAAAAAGCAGTGAGAGGTTTGGCGTGTTCCGTCAATGGGACTTGCCAATAACCTTTCGACAAGTCTAGTTTAGTAAAGAATTTAGCTTTAGAAAGTCTAATAAGTAGATCATCTAATAACGGCATAGGTTCAGCATCGAACTTCGTAACTTGATTTAATTTGCGATAATCAACGCAAAGACGTATGTTATTGTCTTTCTTTCGAACAATAACTATCGACGAAGAATAAGCTGAAGTGGATGGTTCAATTATTTGTAGTTGAATCATTTCATCCAATTCTTTCTCGACTTGTGCTTGAAAATGAATAGGTATTGGGTATGGTCTTACTCTGATCGGATTACGATCAGTAAGTATGATGTCATGTTCTATGACATCTGTGTGTCCAGGAATGTCGGTAAGGACATCCTGATATGATTGTAACGTAGAGGATACTTGACGCTGTTCCTCAAAAGACAAGTTAGAAGAGACTGTAACGTCTCTCCACGATTCCGTTGAAATAAGTGGAATCGTAGGAAGAGGTAAGTTCACGTCAGAAAAAATAGTTTCCTCATCCTGTATAACGGACAGGGATGAGATGTGACCATGTTGAACTGGAGAGTCGTCCGTCGCCTGGAAAATAGGCTGTAAATAGTCTGGACGTTCAATAAACTCTGTTAGCATATTTATATGGAAGGTTTTATGCCTTCCATCCACATCGACAATATAGTCGACATCAGAAATTTTCGAGACTATAGTGTATGGACCCTTCCAAGAAATGAGAAGTCTATTCTCTCTTGAGGGCAGTAAGACATATGCTTTGTCTCCAGGACAAAGTTGACGTAGGCGTCTTTTCTTATTAGCAAATCGCCTAGCTTTTTCTTTCGCAAATTCGGAAGATGAAGTTGCTAACCTGCACGATTCGATAATCTTTTCTCTAAGAGCTATAACATATTCATATGACGATTGTGTATCATCGTCAATATTATCGGAAGTTATCAAATCGTGTAACAAGGACATTGGCCCGCGCGGTTGCGCGCCAAAGACAAGTTCGAAAGGAGAAAACCCTGTATGCTCGTTGGGAACCTCTCTATAGGCAAAGAGGACTGCAGGTAAAACCCTGTCCCAATCTTCAGGATGATCCTCCGTTATCTTGCCAAGTAAGTTCTTTAGTGTCCTGTTAAGACGTTCTACCAATCCATTGGACATTGGATGATAAATACTACTGAGAGACCTTTTAATGTCTAGCGTAGCCATTACCTGAGACATAACGTCCGAAATTAACTGAGTGCCGTGATCCGACAGTATTTCTCCGGGGAATCCCAGACGAGAAAATACGAGCCAAAGAGCATCAGCGATATCGACAGTTGATATGCTCTTCAGAGGAATAGCCTCTGGCCAACGCGTGCACATGTCCACGCAAGTGAGGATAAATTGGTGTCCTCTGGCTGACTTAATTTTGAACGGACCAATGATGTCTATAGCCATTTTCTGAAACGGCCGAATCGGAATATCTGCAGCCTGAATAGGAGCAGCATGTCTCGGACCCCTAGACTTGACCTCTTGACAAATTTTGCAAGATCGGCAATAAATTCGGATGTCTTTATTCACGAATGGCCAAAAGAATGACGCAAGGACTCTAGTTTTAGTTCTGGAAAAACCCATGTGTCCCGCACACTGAGAATCGTGTGCATGCCGAAGAATTAAGGCTCTCATACACTTAGGCACAAGAATTTGCGAGTGCATAGACTTGTCCGAGTGTTGTACCATTCGTACCAATATACCATTCTTCATAGTGATATACGATTTGTGATTCGTATTTTGATTGGGATCCCCTTTCTTTGCAAGAAGGAAGTATTTCTTCAAAGAAGGATCCTCTTCTTGACGTTTAACAAACGAGTCATGGGAAATCACCAAGTGCTCGTCTTGGCTATCAACTTCATTACTATTATCAGATGAAGTTGGGGGATTAAGAGCTTGAGCTCTTGTCACCACTGCATTGACCGTTTGAATGTTTTTTTCTTCCCAACTAGAAATTTGTTGCGGGGTGCATTCCTTAACCCCATGAATACGACCGATTATAAGATCCGCAATAGGATTAGGAAGAAGACATGCATGGACATTTCCTGTGAAGAAAGGAGTGTCAATCCTAATAATAGCAGTAGGATAGCTTTCCATAGTACCACCAAATGTAACACATTTGATTGTTTTTCCCGTGGCACAGCAAGGATCTATCAGAGACTCCTTAACCCCGACGGTAGTACATCCCGAATCGAAAAGTACTGAGACTAGCCTATCATTTATTAGACCTTTATGTAAGATGAGAGATCCTCTCCCATCATGCGCAACTGTAGCAGGTAGAGCAGGAAGAGGGTGACCACAACTTAGCGTAGATACAGTTGATGAGTCAAACAATGTTAAGCATTGGGGGCATTCAGTTGCTCTCCCAAAATCGAAAGCACAACCAGTGATAGCCCTAGAGTTACCACTATCATTTACTGTATTACAGGCTCCATCAAACTCTTGTTGCGCAGAGTTTGCCTGTTGGTAAGGTCTTTTTTTGTTAAACCTAGGTCTACCTCGATTATCATTTCCCCTGTAATTATTTCGACTATCATTTCCCCTGTAATTGTTATCATATTGCCTATTGTAATCATCATTCCGGTTTGAATCCCGGTTTCTAAATTCACCATCGTCATAATCTTGACGTCGAGAATGATTACCTCGAAAATTTGAATAGTTATTATTTTGGATAGCCTTTACGAAAGTGTCTCAAATTATTACCACTAAAATTACGAGAACTACCATCTTGTCTCCACTGCATAGACGAAGAACCATCATGTGTTGGATTACTCCGCTTCTGAGTGTAATTTTGATTACTTCCCCTATTCCAATTTTGTTGAGCACCCTGAAATTTTTTTTCTGAAATTAGGGCCATATGGTGTTGCCGAAGCAGCTGGCAACCCTTCTTTCACTTTAGAATTGCTAACTGTAGCATGGGGATGTGCTGTGGCATACTGACAACAGTATTCCTCCATTTCTTTTAAGTTTTTAGGCTTACGCTCATGAAGGAATGCAAGAAAAGAATCATTAACAGATGACAAAACCTTATCTCGCAATAATAAGTCCATTAGACCTTCATATGTTTTCTCAATCTGAGACAACTCAACCCATCGTGTAAATGTACGACGTATCTTTGTAACAAAATCAGAGAAATCTACTCCATTTTCTGGCAACATTGTCCTAAAACGAAGACGATAGTCTTCTTGTTTTAATTGGTATTTCTTTAGTAATGCTGCCCTGACAACATCATAATTAGTCCTCTCATGTTCGTCTATTGTCATAAGAGTAGTCACTGTGTCACCTGTAAAAAATGGCATCAGTTGTTCAACATATTTTTCCTTTTTTATGTTATGCGTATCGCACAAAAATTGGAATCTATCTAGATAATCTGCTACGTCATCCTTTAAAGGATTGAAATGAGGCAATTTAATCCTACTAACAAACTCCTTTGTCGTACTCGAAGTTGTTTGCTGAGCACCCGTACTCGCCAATTTCAATTTCTCTAACTCCAAAATTGCGAGTTTTTTTCATCAAGTTCCATCTTCTGTTTTCTTTCCTCATGTTCCATTTTTCTAATTTCAGCCTCAGCAGCAGCTTGAAGTTTTTTTTCCTCTGCAGCAGCTTGAAGTTTTTTTTCCTCTGCAGCAGCTTGAAGTTTTTTGTCTTCCATTTCCATCTGGAATTTTCTTTCATCAGCTGCAGCTTGAGCTTTCCTCTCCTCAGCAGCAGCTTGAGCTTTTCTCTCCTCAGCCTCTCTTTGATACCTTCTTTCTTCAAGTTCTAATCTTCTATTCTCAGCTTCTAGCTTCTTTAGTTCAGCTTCTGCTTTCAATTTAATTTCCTCTTTTTGTTTCTTTTCTTCTGACTTTAATGCAATGGCGAATTGAGCAGATGAATATTCTTCCAATTCTTTACCAGACTTACCAAGGGTCAACCCTTGCTGGATGAAGAAATCCAATGTAGACATTCTGTCTAATGAGATCAGAAACCTGAAAAAAAAATTAAATAAATTACCTTATCCCACTTCAATGGGAGACAAGTCTGAAATGCTAGACTTGTATACTCACTTCACTTTATTTTACTGTCTTAATCTTTGTAGATAACAAGTCTTTTATCAAAGAACTTGTATAAATATCTTATATAATATTATTTAACAAACTCTATATGAAGAGTCTACCTTATCAATAATATCAAAACATGACCAAGTATGTGTATGTAGACTGTGCATGACAGTAATGTAGTACAACCAAAAAAAAAATACAAAGACAAAAATACAAAACAATACAAATGGCAACACTGTTTTAACCAAAAATGTGTAGAGAAATACACAAGAAAGGAGAGACCTACAGAATACAAACAAAACAAATCGACAATCAAAACTGAAAAACAGACAAAATATTACAAAAACAACGTTAAGTACAATTACATCACAGCTAACATCAATAGCGACCAATTGTCACTAGCAAATTTCCAAATTAAGAAAATTTGCACCTACAGACCGCTTACAGTAAGCCTCGATCAAGTGGCATATTTACCGTAAGACCCACCAACCGAAAAACCCGCAGAAAAATACACAAAACAGTAGAAGTGACATAAACATATAGCAATCAATTTCAATGTGTTGCAGAACAAGTTCAGTCACAGCTGAAACTAAAATAAATTTCTTGCTCCTTGCGAACACAGAAACGAAATGTCAAACGCGCACTGAACGTCAAATCCACTGTAACATAAAGTGGTATTCACGAACCAAAGTTACTATGACCTTCTCAAATTAGGGCTTGCACATTGAATGTTTACAATTTCACGTACTGTTTACAGACACTTGACCTCCAACAATGTAGCTTGAATACTCTGACCTAGAAAAGTCTGTTGTTGAATGAAACGTGTAACAACCCGCAGTACTGTTTACAATAGGAACCCGCCTTCTATGCAGTTATGGTCCACGTAGCAAATGCCTAGTAGTTCACTTCAGTACTTGTCTTGTTATGCTTTATGTAGCATTATAATATAAATGCTCGTACTGTTTATTTGGGTCAACCGTTGATGACCTATATCTGTCCTGTTGTAGCCAAAACTTGCAAGTGTAGAATTAGCGTTGTGTGTTACGGCTGTCCCGTGTGTAGCTTAGACCCACAGATCAGAAGTGTAATGTGTACTTGTCCTTCTTGTAACTTTCTCGACAAAACTGGAGACATCATACATGTAACAGCCAACCAGGAATGTAAATTTCTGGATCCATAAATGTCAACAATAATGTCAAATGCTCGCTCTGTTCTTTTTAAACCCACAGATCTGGTCCATCCGAAATGTAAGTTTCTAGGCCACATTGGCGACAAGAAATGTATCATAAGAGCCCACGTAACTGGTCCACCAGAAATGTAACTGTCTTTTTTTTTTTCTTGTTGATGTGATCACTGGCCCAAGACAGTTTACATGTTGTTAGATGTGTAGTGCGAGCGTATGATGAGTTGAGTGTGGGTGCGAATGAAGACGCGAATGTGTTTAGGCTCGTATAGATGTAGATCCTGCAACCCATACTCTCACATGCAGTAATCAAGGATGCTTTGACACTGCAGGCATGTTTCAAGACATTTATTGACGGGAACACACATAATATCAACAGGAACAGTCAGTGTAACAAGGTCATGCTGACCTGACATCGATAGGTATACATTTGGCATTCAAAAAGGTAAACATCAGAATAGACGTGCATGGTCAATAGCAAAGTTCTTCAATAATGACAGTTCGTAGCGTCGCCCTTGGCGTCTCTGACTAAACGCGTCAGATGCCTTAGTTACCTTGACACACAGGTGCAACTTGGCACTCCCTGCCAATTGCACATATCAGGCTGTAGTATAATAGCCAGAAGCACAGGCCTCGTCCTAACGTCGGCCGTGTACTTCTGTTAAATAGGTTATCACCAACCCTGCAGTAATACTTATTGTAGATAGAAGTTCCGCCAATCTGCGGCTCCCACAATATATCCTCGTCACTGGATTTCTGGACAATATAAGACTAACAGTCTTGGATGGCTACCTCGAGCACAAATATGTAAGTTCTGAAATGGCGGATCCGTGAACTGCTGTTCACCCTAGGTAATCCTTTACATGTTCTGCCACCGAAAAGCGTAATAATGCATAAAGGTCGGTATTACCTGGTAAATGAATCCTCAGAACTACACAAGGAATTCTGTCGTCATCCCGACGCACAGAGATTCACTGGGGAAAACTGCCATAGCAGTTACTTCGAAGATTCTCCCCGAAAAACAATGGACTCTTGGTCCCTTCAGAAAAACAGGACCTCCCGGCTTCCCGGAAGTATATCTCACTCCCGCTTAAAAAACCTTCCCATAGGCCCACGCCGAACTGTCAACCTCTGACCCTAAAGGTCAAACACAATGAATGAATAAACAAGGGAAGACAACCCCTAATCAACCTGACATCGCAGGTAAAGACACAATTATACTTATGATACAAACATAAGCAAATAACTTGACAGATGACTCCGTCGAAAATGACAGCAACAATGATTAGATTCATAAACACAATGCGTGGGAATATAGGAATATAGTCTGACCATTTCGCAGTTTTATTTCACTGTGAATTTCACGCTCGCCAAGACAACATCAGACCTCGCCAGAGTGAAGACTAGATTCAGAATTCCTTTTTTAACCGGACCTTTTATTGGAGAACCAAATAAGACTTACAAAGCACAGGAAATCTCTACATTTTAATAAGGAACACCGGGACTAGAAAACTGAAGAAACACACGGCGTTAGAGGGAACTGAAGTTAAAATTAACGACACCCCAGACGCGTGTAAGAGGCCGATTCAAGTCTCTTTTATTCATCTGAGCAAAAAGTCTGTGAGTCAGGATTGGTGTAAGTTGTGATTTACATTTCATATTTATTACTAACATGTGAACTAACATATATATGTATATATTACCATGTGAAGTTTAATGTGTGAAACTCGCTATTGGATGTCAAAGTCATTTGAGGCTGGCAACCTCAGCGTATGATTCATGATGATTCGTGAACCACCACTGCACGGGCTGGTGATTGCTTTATTGATAGTTTCGTAAAGAGAACTAAAAGCATAAAGTAGTTCCAGGTTCCCTATGGAGCAGGGATGGAAAGATGAAAGAAATGATGTACATTCTAAGTATAATACTTACATTTTCAAAACAGTTTGAATGTGCCTATAAACATAGTCACTTTAAATTGAAGTTTTCAACTTTAAACCAATGTAAATGTCCATGTGAAAATATTCATTTTAAAGTAATGGAAGTTTCAAACTTTTCAATCAGTGTAAAACATAAATGAAAACATATTCAATTTATATTGTGAACACTTTTCAATCAGTGGAGATGTACATGTAAACAGACTCTATTTGTATTATTACCCTTTTCATTAAATGTCATGTAAAGCTAAAGCTATTCTATTTAAATGTAAAGGAAAGTTTATCCCGAGGGATTAAATTTAATTCTCATCGAGGGTAAAGTCTGAGTAATTGGGATGGTGGTATTGGAAGATAGGAACCCATAACTATGGGGTGGAAAACGGCATACTTAGAAGAGCGTTTCGTTCTATTCTTTTACCATAGTTATAGGTGGTACCAGCAGAAAGTACTATCTCTGGATCAAGAACGGAACAGTGGCCTAAGCTTTAAGACGAAGGACCCACGTGGTAGACTCTCCTTTACCTTTCTGGGAAACGAGCTACCCCTGACAACCTTGATCAGGGACGAGCGTGAGCAGAATGAAAAGAACCAAACCATAAGAAGGAGCAGAACCACCATTGGCAGCTAAGTTCAAATATATGCTGCCACGAACTTCTTGTAATATCTCACATTCCCTAAAGAATGTGATGATAACTTTTCTTGATCCATAACTATTTAAATTATTTCCAACTGTTAAAACCTAAAGTGATTATTAAATTTATTATTTGTAATCTTACAAATTTAGCTTCGATTTAATCATTTTAAAGTTACTGCATGTTTGTCTCAGTCAAATTACTACACACGCTCTAACAGAGCTATACTAGAATAATAGAATTCCACTGAGTAATTCAGGGGTTGGGAAGGGGGGGGGGGGCTTAAACGAGCTGAAAGTAATGTGCTTAAATCCTTCACAAAAGCGTCGGCAGAATTACAGAGTTAACATACTCAGCCAAAGCAGTATTGTTCTCGCTTATCCTGAATATCTTGTGAAGACTCCCGTTGTAATAGAAGTGTCATCACCCTTCTATCTACATCTCTGCCAAGCGTAATCTTGTGCGAAGGTAGATACCTTTGAAGCCCACATTAGATACTCTTGAGTTTTGGCCACTGTTGGACTACTATTGCAAAGCAGGGGAGGCAAATACCGTCACAGTGAAGCCGGAAGTAATGGTCATCTCGAAAAAAAACTTCTTCTTCGTTTTCTTCTCCGTACACTCTCAGAGGTCTACTTGAATGTTTTAAGAGAAAGCAGTAGTCAGTTTGAGGCTATTTGAATCTCTGTAGAGCATTTCCACGAATGGTGAAGAAAACGACTTCTTTAGACTCATCATCAAAGTAAATGGGACAGTTTTGAAACAAATCAATAGATTCAAATACATGGGCACCTTAATAACATCAAATGCGTCTCTGAGGTGAAGAGTAGAATAGCCCAGGCAAAAAAAAAAGAGTTCCATAAAATAAAAATGTTTTACTGCAACAAATTTGTGTCACTGAACGTAACAAATAAAGTTCTTTACTTTTGTTTGGAGTCTATCATGACATGTGGAAGTGGGTCGTGGATAGGTTAGTAGACAAGCGAGAAAAGCCCTGGAATCAACAGATTTAGCTTTACAGAAGAAAATTAAGGAGGTCATGCATTGCTAAAAATAGTAATGAGGATGTCCTGAAAGAAGCGCAAAGGCAACGTATTACTCATATAAGAAGGAAGCATTCCACTGTCTTTGGACATGTTATGAAAAAAGGAAAGCTGAAATACATTGTAGCAACAACAAAGTTTGAAGGAAAGAGAGATATAGTGCGAAAAAGGGAGAATATAGTGGAAATTTGATATTACAACATGCAAAGAAGTCGACAACAGAATTGATAAACAGAACCAGGGAAAGGAATTTGAAGAAGATGATCAACAACCCGGAAGGCAGTCGAAGTTAATCTTTTCTCGTTTTTGTGTTAGCCTCCATTTGTTAGACGAGTCTCTGTTGCCTAACACTTTAATCTCATATATTATTCTTCATTTGCCGAATTAGCTGGCCAAGGTGATGCTATCTCACCACAGCTTCCTATTCCCAGTACTGTTTATCAATTGCGCTGTTGACTACTTTCGATGACACGATGTTAAACTGTGCAATATCTTCTCTCTTTGTGGCAAAGTGACTTAATTTTTATTTTCAACCCACCCGTTCTTTTTGGTTATTAAATGGTTGCTTATTTTCTCTTTATTTGTTATCAGGGTTTCTGATTTTTTGATGTTTTCATTTCTTGACATGGTTCTAGTAGTGTAGGATTAACCCCACCAACCCTTCTTTTTTCGGGGATGGGAGTGAACCCCTACTCGTGTGGTAGCGTGGGCTAGTGAGTCATTCTTGTTGATAGACGGTCAGACAAGTTTACGTAACGTTGCGTACATTTTTCAGCGGGCTTCGTGGGGAATTTGTTTTCTTTGATTTCCCCCCCCCCCCCCCCCGTTCCAGCAGGGGGAATAACTATTCGTCGCTTGTGGATTGGTAGTGTTAAGTCGGTTAACAATTCGTCAGATGTTAAGATAATGTTATGATGTTTAACGGGAAGCTCTGATGATTGGTTTAGATTTTTAATTTATGTAGCAGTAATTAGATTACGTCAAAGTGGGGTAGATGAGGTTTTTGGAAGATAATTATAGAGCTATGACTCACCGCGTCTGTCTTGCCTCAGGAAATTGGCACTATATATACAGGGCCGAATTATTAGTCGGGGCTCACAAGTCCTGGATTATTATTGCCGTGAATAGTGTCAGACATAAACTCAGTCTACCTGGTTAGTGGATATTCTGAAAGTCTGGCGAATCACGGCGTTGTAGGTAACACTAAGCCTGCAACGGACTTTGCCTTCTCGGAGAGGGAGGCAAGAGACATCATTGAAATTGAAAAACTGGGTACGGGCAAAGTAACGGGCGCCCCTAGTTACGTCTGCAAGACGTAGAGGCATTAGGAATTCTCCTGACGTGAGGAAACATATACCTCGGCGTGGAATTGCTTCGAAATTGGAGCGCTTGACTCCTACGGCCCAATACACAACAGGCTACGTTGCCCGGTATTGTTTAGATACTGCCACAATAAAGCAATAGGCCATACCCCGAAGCGGGTTAAAGCGTCGTTTGTGTGAAGAATTGAGTGCCGTCATCATTTCTAGATCTACAGCCAGAGGCACACACACACACACACACACACACACACATATATATATATATATATATATATATATATATATATAAATATATATATATATATATATATATATATATATATATATATATATTGTCCCTTCATCAGTTATTCTGGAGAGGAGAGAGGGAGATCATACATCTCTAAATGCTAACGGGAGGCGGTACCTGACGAAGGGTAACGCATCTCAGACGAAGGCGATAGCGTCATGAAGGCACTGAACTGAACGAGAGGGGAGAGAGTGGAGTTAGTTGTTTTTCCCCAAGAACTGTAGAGTTAGATAGAGAATACTTAGAGAGGAGCCTCTGAGTTAGTTCGGCAGAATTCACTGGAGTAGGATTTAGTGGTGTATAAGTTAGTTGTGCAGGATCACCATTAGCGCCTTTGAGACATTTTAGTCAGATTTGTTAATAAGTCATCCTCTGACTGGTTAAACGGGACAGAGTGAAAACTAGTGGAGAGTATTTTTGTGGTGTGTGGGACTCCACAGTGTATTTAGTTAATAACAATAGTGTTCAGGTGGTGGTGGCTCTTACTTAGAGACACCCCGCCCGGTATATTTCTTTAACCTTAATTGTTTTCGTGTAGTTGTGGAAGAGAGAGTGGTAATTTGATAATTGTGTCTTTCATTGATTTGTTCTTTTTTCAGGTTGTGCGAACTCGCACGTTATTGTTGTTTTTCGCTGGGATAAAGCTTTGTTTGTTTAATAAACTATAAAATGTGCAATGGATCAGTTTGTCTTTCACTATACTGTACCTGTATTCTTTAACTGTACAGTTGTGTCTGTGGATATAAATTAGTGTAACCTTATCTCCCTCGGAGCAAGAGGTGGTGAGACAGTAGCTATAAAAACAAGTCACAAGTGGCGAGGGAGAGTCAATTTAGGTTCTCACCCTTGAAGCTATAAGTCCCATCATCCACCGTCACTTTAATTCTCATCTTAATCTATCTTCTCAGACTTTCCTTAAAACTGGTGTCTTGTCTCTTTACTAATACAGACTCTTAATTAAGCCATTTCGTGACACTCTTTATCGTCTTTTATCTCTGTTCATTCAATCTTTTCTATCACAATATACTTTAACTTTCCTCCTCTCATAACAAGCCCTGTATAATTATGAATCAGAAGTACTTCATAACAAGCGAAGTGCGGTGTACTGTTTCGTTGGGCATTTGGCCCAGTGCATCCGATCCCAACAGGCAGTTTTGTCGGGTTGCCTTCTTTAGCCTTTGACTGTCCCCACCCTCCAAGGCACCAGTGTTGTGTCTCAGTTTGTCTGGCCCCTACAAATAAATCTAATATCTAGTACATGTGAAGTCTCTAACATTTATCTACGGCAGTATATGCTGTGAGATTCATTCGTTCCCTTTCAACTATCCAAAAAGCATTGGCATTCTACAAACTTATACCTTGCTTTCCTGTCCCGTGCCATCAGCTCAAGAACTTTCCATGCCTTCTTCATTCCCTTAACGTCTGTCTCCAGTCCTCTTCTCCATGTGTCCTTTTGTCTTCCTTTACCTCTCTTACCATGAGGACTCCAGAGCAAGGGCTGCCTAGCAGTGCTATCTACATATTTCCTCAGTGTGTGTCCTATCCATCTCTGCGTCTTCTTCTCATCTCTTTGTCCACTGGCGCATGTCTAGTGCTTATCATCAGTTCCACATTAGTGCTCTTGTCATACCACTTTAATTCTTCTATTCTACGTAAACATTCATTGATGAAAGTCTAGCTTCTTTGTTGCTGTATTTGTTGTTCTCCATGCTTCACAGCCATACAATAGTACTGCTTTGGCACTTAATTTGAAAATTCCAATTTTTGTGTTGGAGCTGATTTCTTTTGATCCCCATATATTTCCCAGTGCAATGAAAGCTTCTGTAGCCTTTTGCATTCTTATTGTTAAATCATTGTCTGTCCCTCCAACTTTGTCTGTACCGCTGCCAAGGTATATGTGTATATGTGTGATTTTAAGTCTTGTAGTGGTGTTTTTATTTTATTTTATACAATCTTGTTATCATTACTTGCTTTTATTCTTATTATTTTTGTTTTCTGCCTATGTATTTTCACACCCACTTGCCGTGATCTCCCGACAAGTATTTTCATTTTGTCTTGCAACTGATTACGGTTACAGGACAGAAGTGCCAGGTCATCAGCAAAATCTAGATCGCCAAGCTGTTTAGTAATGAGTCCACTGGATTCCATTTCTGTTGGCTGAGGTTGATATTTTCATAACAAAATCTATAACCAGTATATGAGAGATGGTAACATGAGAACGAGGTATCCCTGACGCACTCCAGTTGCTATGGGGTTGTCTTTACCTTTCATTATATCCAGAGTATTAGTCTGTAGCACGACGACTGTACCTGAAACACAGTTTTTCTCCTGTCAATATCTTGTCTAATTGTCAGCCTTTAACTTCCCTGTAGGAATGCCCCAGACACACTTTACCTGTCACAGATTACTCGGGCGTAGAACAATTTTAAAAAAAAACGGGACGGGGGTGTTGTGTGATAAATAGAAAGTGGTGACCTGAATAGGTTGATATTGGGTACTTTTTGTGTAAAACTAGAATACATATTTGAAAATATGTGTTAACGTAAGTGGTAATCATATACGCCAAAATTATTTACCACTGATTCTCGAATCGCGGACAACCAATGAAGAAATATTGAGAATCGACCATCACCAATCGTTGTTCGCTTTCTATTGGTTAGGGAGGGAAACAGGACTACGCAGAGCTTTGGGATCGGCTGTCGCATTGCGACAGGAAGACGACACTGCGGCTATGCTGTGTAAGCTCGAAAGATCTGTACCGTACATTTTAACAGTAAGCCGTAGAATTAAGTGAAGGTTGGGCTCCTTAGGTTCACGTTTTTGTGTATCACCAGTGCCATAGTTTACTTTTGTCATTTTTTCTCCTTTCTTTTGGGACATTCCACAGTAGGCACAGTCCAAGTTAAGGGTGATCAGGATAAAATATTTTCAGCGTCATAATCCTCCAATATCGCCACATAAGATTGGAGTTTAAATACTTTTTGAATGAGCTGTTACATGTGTTTGCAATAACCCTTTCTAGAACATTAACAATATTTGTCTCCTAACTCATATGTTACGCCTGTCTGCCAGTCTTATCTTCCCTGTCACGTCTCTTCAGTTCAACATTCACGAGATGTTATATGTTAGCCCCGAGGACTTATCTCAGGTTATAATTTGTTGTCATACATTGCGCAACATCTTCACTAACTACCCACATGCCCCCTTCACATTTATAACAGTCTCTAAATAATTCTTCTATGACAACAGTAACATGTAATGTAACTCTTAACTTCTGCAATGTCAGCTCATTTGAAAGGCCCCCCCCCCCCCCCCACTTAAATGTATCTGTTCATCCCTATTATTTCGTTCCCTCGGCCACCCCCCCCCCCCCACCACAGGCGGATCTAGGAATTGTCCAAGGGGCGGGGGGTTACATCAGATTGATAACCCCCCTCCCCCCACCCCCCCCCCCCCCCCCCCCCCCCCCCCCCCCCCCCCGTGCGGCTTCATTTACACATATTTGTAGACAATTAAAAAACAACGAATTTTGAAAAAATGTGACAACTTGATAGTTTTATTATACAGTAACTCAATAATATTCATTTTTTTATGTATAACTATTTGTAACATAATTGCATAAAAGTAAGGTACAACTACAAAGACAAAATTTGATAACAATTCATACATATTTCATATTAAAGCATAACAGTTTTTTTTGGTTTGGGATTGGCCGCCCGATACAGACATTATCCGCCTCTTGTCACAAAGTCCTTTGTTTTTGCAGCTGAGTGAAGTCCCCTGACTTACAAACTAAGTTTCGTAACTTTTAGGGTACTTACCAATGTCCAGTACCAGACATGTTTTAATTCATCCGCCGTCCGATCAAACGATTTCTTATTTTTAAGTCCAAGTGGGAGGATACTGGAGCAGCTGATATGAAATAAAGGTTTTCAAAGTTATAAGAGAGGGGCGATCGCCCCGTCGCCACCACCTTGGATCCGCCAATGCCCCAACCCTTCTTCTTCTCTTCTTCCATCCTTAGCCGCAGACCGGCAAAGCAGTCCGTGGCCAGTACGCCTAGTGGCGTCTTAGGGCAACAAGAAATTAGTTGTTGTTCCGTTACGCCTAGTGGCGTTTATTGGTACAACAAAAAAATTAATTGTTGTTTCCGTAATCAGAGTGACTGGCAAGCGGGTGATCAGCCCACTGTGGCCCCAACCCTTATTACTATATAATTCAGTTCGATGGTTTCCTTACAAGAAAACAAATGCATCTCGGCCCCCACAGTACTTCACCAGGTTGTCTGTGATCTACCTCACTTCCTTCTGGGATCCATAGCATAACAGTTCATGAGATGGTTTTGGTGTCTCTTTTGAGGACATGGCCAACCCAGTTCCAGCGTCTGCCCACATTGATGGTGTGCAGTGGTTTATGAAGAGTTGACTTTGGAAGCCAAATTGTATATAGTTTGTGAATGCCATGTTTTGTTTCTCATCTGAACGATATTTCTAAGATTTTCGGTATATTCTGGCTATGTTGTGAGTTAGGCCAGTGAAGGTTAGAACTCATTATATTGATAGATAATATTTCATAATGATATTGAGGTAGTGAGCGCCAGATTGTGTAAGCGGTTAGAGCCCTTGTCTCTCACGGAGAAGTTACTTGGTAGAGATCGAAATCAGGTGGCGCCACGATCCAAGTTTACCCAGCTATAAATAGTTACATGACTCTGCTCTTGAGTTAGGGAAGACAAAGGTTGTGAAGACGGGAACAGGTTACCCCGTCAAATAAAGCTGAACCTAGTATAGTCAAGTCACTAACATTTCACATCTCTACGGCAGTATCTGCTCCGGGACTTCTTTACTGAGGTAGTGAGTTGCTTTCCGATGGTTGAGATGTATGAATCTTCATATGTATAATATTACGTGCCTAGAGTGACACTGTTATGTTGAACACGTGTTGTTTTGGAGACTAATTATGGTGTAGAAGTGATTCTTTATCTATGTACTGTGTGCATACAATATGGTAACAGTCATTAGATGAGGCTTATCCGGTCAACAGAGCTAATCAGGGCATCAACCTCTACTTGGTGTTGTGTGTTGAGTTTGTGTCGGGGGGGGGGGGGGGGGGGGTGGTGGGGTGATCGATGCCTGGACATTGGCTATACGTTTTTTGAATAAATTACACAGATAACCGACAAAGACACGGAGCTAGCGTCCTCCGTCTGATAGTTGGTCAGGTTATTAATAATATAAATATTGCATTTTATTTTCTTGCATCCTTAACCTCTAACTGAAGAAGCAGTCAGTAGTCATCACGCCTAGTGGTGTCTTGTAGGGCAACAATAAATTGGCTCCACTTTGCTCTATCGGTGACCACCCTTCATGCAGTGCCCCAAATCTGGTTAATGTGTTGTATCTCGGCCTCCATAGAACTTCACCAGGTTGTCTTTGGTCTCCGTGACGGTATTGCCTCCCCTGCTTTGCAGTAGTGGTCCACCAGTGGCCAAAACTCAGGAGTATCTAATATGGGCTTCAAAGGTGTCTACCTTCGCACAAGATTACTCTTGGCAGAGATGTAGATAGAAGGGTGATGACACTTCTATTACACAAGGAGTCTTCACAAGATATTCAGAATAAGCGAGAACAATACTGCTTTTGCTGAGTATGTTAACTCTGTAATTCTGCCGACGCTTTTGTGAAGGATTTAAACACTTCTTAAGTTCAGCTCGTTTAAGCAACCACCCCTGATTTACTCAGTGGAATTCTATTATTTTAGTATAGCTCTGTTTAGAGTGTGTAGTAAATTGACTGAGACAAACATTCTTCTTATTTGATCCTTAGCCGCCGACCGTCAAAGCTGTCAGTGGCCATCACGCCTAGTGGCGTCTTGTAGGGCAACAACAAATTGATTCCACTTTGCTCGGTCGGCGGCCATCCTTTGTACAGTGCCCCAACTCTGGTTCATTCTTTGCATCTCAGCCTCCACAGTCCTCCGCCAAGTTGTTTTTGGTCGGCCTCTCTTTCGTTTTCCTTCAGGGGTCCAAAGCATAGCTGTTCTTTTGATGGCATCGGGGTCTCTTCTGAGGACATGGCCAACCCAGCTCCAGCGTCTGCCAGCTATGATGGTGTGCATGTCCTCTTGCTTTCTCCGAGTAAGCAGATCTTGGTTGGTGATGGTATTCGGCCAAAAGATTCGGTGAATTTTTCTTAGGCATGTTGTGTGAAAAACATGCAGTAGCTTTAAAATGATTAAATCGAAGTTAAATTTGTAACATTACAAATAACAAAATTTAATAATCACTTTAGGTTTTAACAGTTGGAAAATTATTTGAATAGTTATGGATCAAGAAAAGTTATCTGTTATGAGTAAAATTCATAACGATTATGTGTGAAGTATCATCATCAACTACAAGGACTAGTTGAGTGAAAAGAACCAACCCATAAGAAGGAGCACAACCGTCATTGGCAGCTAAGTTCAAATCTTTGCTGCCACTTGAACTTCTAGTAATTTCTCACATTCCTTTAAGACAGTGATTATAATTTTCTTGATCCATAACTATTCAAATTATTTTCCAACTGTTAAAACTAAAGTGATTATTAAATTTTGTTATATGTAATGTTACAAATTTAAATTCGATTTAATCATTTAAAGCGTCCGCTCGGTTGAAAAATACAATTAACCCAGAATTTGTCTGGCGTATTTCTTTTTCTCACAATGCGACAATAACGAAGAAAGAAAGAAAGAAAAGTGCGACAATTGAGAGCATATAATAAAAATCAGTACCACAAATGTACTGCCGGAGTGAAGCAAAGATCGATAGGGGCCACCCCGTTTTGTCACATACCCCCTCTCCTAAGAGATTTGTAGAAAATCTAGCTATGGGGCGGTCACTTCTCGATGGGTTCTACTGTCTACCGGGTTCTCTCTCTCTCTCATAGAGTTGTCCTCTCTTCCTTTATCTCGGTGTCGAGTGACTGAGTTTCTCCCTTGACAGTGTGTGCAGTTTTTTATGTACTCACGCACATCTGCCCACCGTCTAGGCCAAAAGTAATCCTCCTTAAGGTTACTCATGGCATTTCCTGCTGAAACATGTTCTCCTGATGATGATACATGAGCCGCTTTCATGACGGAGGGTCTTAAGGGGAGAGGCACCACGAGTTGCTTCCCTTGCCTCGTCCGTTGAAAAATAATCCCATCCTCGTTGTGGAAAGTTCCAGCTGAAGTATGGTTTATCTTGAACTGACTCTGTTCAGAGTATGGTGCTAGAGTAATGTCTTCCATCTGCGCTCGTCGTAACTCTGCTTTACTACACAGAAATGTCGAGTTGAGGTGCGAGTTATCCAACTTTGGTTGTTGGTTACTCTGCTCAAACTCTTTCTTCGTAGTTTCATCCTTCTGGTTGTCCGGGCTATGGCTAACAGAGCAATCTCGCACAAACTGTCGAACATCATGTCGCAAACCTGGTCAGAAGTAATTCAAGGAGACCTGTTTTACCAGGGCATATGAACATTTAATGGGACGGGGCATGGTTAAATACATTTCCTGCATGACGCGGGTGCGATAGGGTAATGGGACAATTAGCTGTCTCTTATTCCCCACCCGTCTATATACCACACCTTTCTCCCTGTAATATGCTCCCTGGGGAGTATGGGTGTAATTACCTTACAAATTGGAAAAGCAAGGCCTTAGGGTTTGATCGGCCCTTTGTGCCTGCTTCAGCGCTGAAGGTCATACGTCGTGGGTCATCATGGGTTGAACAGTTTTGGAAAATGCGTTCCACATGGACATTAAACCAGTCGTCGACTTGATCTTCATTGAACAGTTTCTTGTACTCGTCAACCAATGCTAGATCTGTTTTCTTCTTCTTCTTCTTCTTCTTCTTCTTCTTCTTCTTCTTCTTCTTCTTCTTCTTCTTCTTCTTCTTCTTCTTCTGCTTTCAGTTTGTAGTCATGATAAATCTGCAGGCCTGTCGCCAGGACGAAGTCCACAGTCTTTTCCAGGTCAGCGCGGCAGCCCCATAGCTTCTGCTTGAGCTCAGCACCCCCTGGCCAGGTCATACGTCGTGTGTCATCATGGGTTGAACAGTTTTGGAAAATGCGTTCCACATGGACATTCATTAGTATGAGATATCCTGAGGCGATAGAGATGGCTCAGTAATCTGCAGTGCCCAGTTCTCAGGCGGAATATGATGGTCTGTTTGTGTCTGTTAAGTTGGTGGATTGGGTCATCTCTGCTGTATGCATCACCTTCCTCCTTCCACTGAGTTTCTCGTGCAAGCAGACTTAGCCTAAACCACCAGGCTTGATTATGCTGCTGCCATTAAACAACTTGCATCAGCTTGTGGCTAAAGTTCCCGTAGATTCAAATATCTTCTTCATATTCCTACTCTTGGTCTATTCAAGTTTATATTCTGTTTTTATTCCGGATGTCAATAGTCATAACTCTGTTTCTTCTGTTTTTATTCATCTTTCAACTGCCAATGGAGCACAGGCCTTCAACAAACTTATGCCACGCCTTCCTGTCCCGTGTCAGCAGCTCAGGGTCTTTCCATTTCCTCTTCATCTCCTTCAAGTCTGTCTCCAGTTCTCTTTTCCATGTGTTTTTTTGGCCTTCTTCTACCTCTTTTACCCTGGGGCTTCCAGAAAAAGGATTGTCTTGTAAAGCTATCAACAATTTTTTTCTTAATGTTTCATATCCATCTTCAGCGTCTTTTTGTAACTTCTTAGCCTGGATTACTGAAAAGTGTTTTAAATCTTATTTTGTAATATACCACTGTTAGGCATGTCAGAGCGTGACCAGAGCCCTGCTATGACCAAGCTTTTAGGTGATCTCGGTCTACACTTACACAAGATCTTTCACTATTACCCACATTACTCAACCGGACTGTAGGTGAAGTAATATTGGTATTCTCTGTTGTCCATACTTCTTCTATTTACTGGCATACAGTTCACCCATAACTGTAGAACAGGTGTTCGGAATAGCCTAACCTAGAGAACTTCACACTGTAGTCTTCTTCTTCTTGCGATCGCATCTTTGATGATTACACCGTCAGACGAGTTCTCATGATGAATTCGACTGTTGTTTGAAGTTCCTCTTTAACTCCATATAGCTTTGAGTTTAGTGTTGAGTCATTGGGCCAGTATATCTTTCTTAACTGGTCATACAGAGGACAGTCCTGTAGAACATGCTCAGCAGTTTGTTCGTTTAATCCACATGTGCACAGTGGTGAAGCAGACAATCGTAACTTGTGCATGTGTTTATTCAGTTTGTTATGCCCTGTCCTGAGTCGAATAATAGTTATCTGTCCCTGCCGGTCGAGAGTGTGATAGTCGTCTTTGGGTTGGTTCTGTTCTCTTCTGATAGTCTGGATAGCTCTCTTTTTCTCAAAGTATGTGACTTCATTATCTTCTTGTTCACATTCTCCTCCCTTTTTTGCAAGTTTATCTGCCTTTTCATTTCCGGGTACACCACAATGAGATGGTACCCACTGAAGTATGGTTCTCTTTTTGGCAGCTACCTTGTTTAGCTTATTTCTCAGATGCGGGAATTTACCACCCTTGATAGCTTGCAGGACAGACAGTGCATCTGTGAGGATGACTACCTGGTGGCAGTCAGAGTTGGTGTTATAAATCATATTTGGAACTTGCTCTATAGCTTGAACCTCAGCTGTATAGTTGGAACAGAATTTACCAGTGGGAATGTGCCTTGTCTCATAGTGGTTGTCAGGATATGAGATAAAGATACCGGCACCTCCATTCCTAACAGCATTAGTTGCTGATCCATCTGTATAGGCATGTATCCATGATTGATCGGGATAGCTTTCTTGGATCATACTCAATGTAGCAGTTCGTTTTTTGCAGATCATTATACTCACATCCACTTGTGAGACCACTGACTGATGTATTAATTTGGAGGGCACTGCTGGCCTGCTCCCATGGTACAGGGTATAGGGTGGGCTTCAGTGGTGTTGTCTTCATGGATAGGTCTTCTTGATGCTGTCTTATAAGTCTTTTTTCCCGATGCACAAAGCTGCTACGCTTTAGACGTCCCAATGCCAGATCATCTAGTCTTGCCTTCATTGGGTGCATTGGCATACTGTTGTACTTTTCCATCTGGATCATGGTTTTTGTGTCTCTTCTATGGGACAATGTCTGTAATCCAGCAACCTTCTTCTTCTTCTTCTTCGATCCTTAACCACCGACCGTCAAAGCAGTCAGTGGCCATCACGCCTAGTGGCATCTTGTAGGGCAACAACAAATTGATTCCACCTTGCACGGTCGGTGGCCATCCTTCGCACAGTGCCCCAACTCCGGTTCATTCCCTGCATCTCAGCCTCCACAGTCCTCCGCCAAGTTGTTTCCGGTCGGCCTCTCTTTCGCTTTCCTTCAGGGGTCCAAAGCATAGCTGTTCTTGTGATGGCATCGGGGTCTCTTCTGAGGACATGACCAACCCAGCTCCAGCGTCTGCCAGCTATGATGGTGTGCATGTCCTCTTGCTTGCTACGAGCAAGCAGATCCCGGCCGGCGATGGCATTCGGCCAAAAGATTCGGTGAACTTTTCCCAGGCATGTTGTGTGAAAAGAGGACAATTTTGACATTTCCTTCTCTGCGACTCTCCAGCACTCCGCACCACAGAGAAGCACAGAAAGCACGCAACTCTGGTATAATCCTAATTCCGTGCCTGTGCTGTACCGGGAGGACCTCCAGATGTTATTTAGGCTAAAGAAGGCTGTTCTCAGCAACCTTCTGCATCTCTGTTATTGGTGTAGTTTTCATGGCTCCTGTAATGAGCCTGAGAGCTTGATTTTGCACCTTGTCCAAAGACTGCAGATGTGAGTTAGCAGCTGATGACCATGCTGCTGAGCTAAACTCTAAGTGTGGTCTTATTACTCCATTATAAATCTTCTTTAGATTTTGTTCATTTGCTCCCCAGTTGGTACCTGCTAATTTTCTGAGTATGCCTAGTCGTCTTCGGGCCTTTCCTTCTGCATTTTCAATATGCTTATTCCATGTAAGCCTTTGGTCAAATGTTACCCCAAGATAGGTGGGGTAGCTTTCTTCCTTGATCACGGTTGTTCCTAGGTGTATGTTAGCTGATTTGTCCTTGGGGGCGAGGGAGAACAGTGTTGTGGAGGTTTTGTCTGTGTTTATTGTGATAAGCCATTTCTCTGCCCATGACACTAGCATGTCTGCTGCCCGCTGCATTCTATAATTTGCTGTGGTGACATTTTCATCAGCGCACCAGAGTACTAGGTCATCTGCATATAAGGCAGCTTTCACTCCTGCAGGGAGATCTTTCACCAGGTCATTGATGTAAACAAGGAAGAGTGTTGGGGAAATTACTCCTCCTTGAGGTACCCCCTGATGGAGCAACACTTTTCTGCTCTGCAGACCGTCAAGAGTGACTCTAGTTCTCCTGTTATGCAAGTATGACTGGATCCATTTCATCATGTTGCCTTGGATTCCACTTCTCCTAAGTTTTGCAATGAGGCCATCTTTCCACACCTTGTCAAAGGCCTGCTTGAAATCGACCCAGATCGTTAGGACCTTTTTCTTCTCCTGGAAGGCATCTTCTATTGCTTGAGACAAGTAAGTAACTTGGTCTTCTATACTGTAGCATTCTCTAAATCCAGCTTGTTCTGGCACCAGGATCTGCTCAGACTCTAAATACCATTTCAATCTGTGGTTGACTATTCGCTCCATAGTCTTCCCAACACAGCTTGTGAGACTGATTGGCCGGTAACTTGCAGCCTCGGTCTTACATTTCCCTTTCTTTAGTATGGGTATTGTGATGGCTTCTCTCCATACTTGGGGTACCGTTCCTTTCAACCAGCTGTGGTTGAATATCTCAAGCAGTTTTGTCTTTGCTGCTGAGCTCAGATTTACTAGCATTTCGTTGCTGATTTTGTCTGGGCCAGGTGACTTTTTGAAACTTAAGCTTGGAAATAGCCTTCTGTAGTTCTCCTAGTGTGATGGGTTCCCTCATTGGGGCAGGAGTATCTGTCTGTCCCATGGTTGCCAGTATTTCTTTTCTTATCTCTCTCTGATGGTCTATGTTAATGGGTAAGTTGCTTTCTGAACTGTATCTTCTAGCAAACAAGTCTGCAGCTTGTTTTCCTCTGAAAAGTTTGCCACCTTCATCCAATGTGATAGTCTGCCTTGGTGAGGAACGCTCTTCATTTAGAGACTTGACTAATCTCCAAAGTTTCCTGCCGTCTTTCTCAAGGTTCAGCGATGCCGTTTTAGTTCTTCAGCTTTTCCGTTTTTCTTCTAGCTTTGTTCTCTGAAACTCTGCTACAGCCTTTTTCCATTTGTTGTGAGTTTCAAGTGAAGGCTGAGACTCTGCGTCCTTTCTAGCCCTGTCCATAGCTTCCTGACGTTCTTGGAGTGTGCTGGACCAGTATGGTATGTAGTTACGCCGGCATCCTTTGGGAATGGTTTCTTTTGCAGCTTATAGTATGCATCTGTTGAAGTCTTTTACCACTTCATTAATGTCTCTGTTCTGTACCTTGAGGGTAGACAGCAGCGTGTTCACCTGATGCCTGAATAAACCCCAGTTGGCTTTTTTGTAATTCCATCTTGTAATGGCTGGGCCTGTACTGAGAGTTGCACTCTGGACAGTAAGAAGGATTGGGCGATGGTCGCTTCCCCCTAGTTGGTCTCCTACTTCTCTACTAATAGATCCAGCTATATCTGGTGTGGAGAAGGCAAGATCTGGTGTTGAAGTTGTGTGCCATCCTCTGGAGTAGAAGGTAGGAGTATCTTTGGCATTATTGATTAGGATTAGGGAGAGGTCATCTTGCCAAGTTTCAACCTCTTCACCTCTGTGATCCAGATGGTTATAGCCCCAGCTCTGGGAGTGGCTATTAAAGTCTCCAACTGCTATAAAGTTGGTGGCTGGTACTTGTATAGAGCTGAGACTCAGGGGTTTGTTGTTCGGACAGTAATAGTTCAGGAGTTCTATTTCCATCTTGTCTACCTTTAGCTGCAACAGCTGATATTCTGCTCCATCCATGAAGGTTTTCCTTTCGTGTGCAGGAATGTTATTCCTTACAAGAGTAAGTACTCCTCCTTTTCGTCTATCTTTTCTGTCGGATCTGAAGCAATGATATCCCCTTATTTTAAAGGTTTGATCTGCTTTTAAGTGAGTCTCTTGGATACAGCAAACACTGACTTGCTTCTCATACAAGATGTTTTCCAGCTCTGTCTTTTTGCTGTATCCAGCCTGCTTGCTGTTCACTCCCTCTGCTTTCCAGTGCATCATGACAAGTGGCACTCTGGGTTTCTCTTTTTCTGTTTTGTTTTGGTCAGTAGTTCTCCTCCGCCGTCTGCTGACTCCACAAGACGGTCTAGAGGGTCCTCCAGTAGCTGAGGGTGGGCTCTGTCGAGGCTCAGAGCCCGGCACTGCACCTGCCTGGTGGAGCTCCACAGGGCGAGCACCAGTACGAGATTTATTTGACGGTGTACTCTCCATAGAAAAAAAAAAGCGAGTTGCGTGATACTGTGGTTTCCGGTGCGCCTTCTGGCCCAGTATCTACGACTTTAGCACCTGTTCAACGGGAGAGTGGGCTCATCCATAATCTGTTTATGTTCCCAGTAGTAGACTATTCGCAAGCAGCCTGGGGTGTCACTGCTCTGCGCGGACCTTGTTTACCGAGGCGGCGTCCGAGCTCGTATGGTGAAAATATGGTTGCGTTATCTTAAAAAAAGCCCTGTCTTTCCCGTGGCTTTTCTGCCATCCTGCAACTTTGAGTTAGGGAGTTCTGAGCTCCAGTCTCTTTCCCAGGCATTTTATCCTGGCCTGGCACGCATACAGAGGACCCCACTTCTGGTTCTAAGTTAGCAGTTGGGGATAGGTGGGGTAGCACACTGTGCATTCCCCGTCATCCAGGGGGCTCTCCAACTATGCAGAGCTTGCACAATGCTGTGCTCTGGTTCTGGGCTCTCCCATGGAATCCTCACGTCCTGCACAGAGCCACTTCCAGATACCCACCACCTGCCAACCCTCCATTGTAGAAATCTCCTGCATGCGGCCATCCAGTCAAGAGCCAGTATTAAGTCTGGTGCCCAAGTGATCCCCCCAAGCTCAGTGTGCAATGCTGGGTTCTCATCATGCTGCAACACAGGGGGGAATTGTGATGCTCAGCCATCTCTCTCAATTCTGCACCGATAAGTGACATCGGGGACTTAACTGTGCCTCAGTACTGGGAGGCCCCGTTTCCGGGTACACCACACACAGCCAATTGAGGCAACGGTCGCCGTGGGCGTGTCTTCAGTGGGGAAGTTGTGGAGTCTTCCTGTCCATGTTCTTGCACATCCTAACACTGCCCGCAAGACATCGGAGGTTTGGAGAGTGGCCTTCTCTACACTGTAGTAAAACAGTATATAAAAAGAACAAAAATTAATGTACGATATGAGTTAGAGGAGCTTTCACTGCATTGGGAAATATATGGAGGTCAGAAGAAATCAGGTCCAACTCGAAAATTAGAATTTTCAAATCAAATGTCAAGTCAGTCCTATGGCATGGCTCTGAAACATGGAGAACAACAAAACCAACTAACAAAAAGATATAGGCTTTCATAAATGGAAAAGGTACAGGCTTTCATAAATGGAAAAGATATAGGCTTTCATAAATGGAAAAGATACAGGCTTTCATAAATGGAAAAGATATAGGCTTTCATAAATGGAAAAGATACAGGCTTTCATAAATGGAAAAGATATAGGCTTTCATAAATGGAAAAGATATAGGCTTTCATAAATGGAAAAGATATAGGCTTTCATAAATGGAAAAGATATAGGCTTTCATAAATGGAAAAGATATAGGCTTTAATAAATGGAAAAGATATAGGCTTTCATAAATGGAAAAGATATAGGCTTTCATAAATGGAAAAGATATAGGCTTTCATAAATGGAAAAGATATAGGCTTTCATAAATGGAAAAGATATAGGCTTTAATAAATGGAAAAGATATAGGCTTTCATAAATGGAAAAGATATAGGCTTTCATAAATGGAAAATATATAAGCTTTCATAAATGGAAAAGATACAGGCTTTCATAAATGGAAAAGATATAGGCTTTCATAAATGGAAAAGATATAGGCTTTCATAAATGGAAAAGATATAGGCTTTCATAAATGGAAAAGATATAGGCTTTCATAAATGGAAAAGATATAGGCTTTCATAAATGGAAAAGATATAGGCTTTCATAAATGGAAAAGATATAAGCTTTCATAAATGGAAAAGATATAGGCTTTCATATATGGAAAAGATATCATCATCATCTCAACCCATAACCCGTCATGGGTCGTAGGGGTGCCATAGTGGAAGCATCAGCATACAGGGTCCTCCACTGCTCTCTATTCTCAGCAATGCGTATAAGTGTGGAGAAACCGTGTCCTGCCCATTCTTTGATGTTATCAGCCTAGGATTTTCTTTGCCTTCCTCTTCTCCGTTTACCTTCGACTGTTCCCTGGAGGATCGTTTTCGAAAGGGAGTCATGACGAGTTACATGCCCAGACCAAGCAAGCTTTCGACGTTTCACTATTGACAAAAGTGGTTCTTGGTGGCCTGCATAGGTGTTTATCTTCTCTCTAACATAGACATTTGTTTTGTGCTCTTTATAGCAAATGCGCAAAATTCTTCTATAACATTTATGCTCGAAAGCCTGAATCCTTCGCTCCGTATCTGCAGTGAGTGTCCAGCCCTCACACCCATACAAGAGAATAGATAATACAAGTGATTTGTATAATTTGATCTTCACAGGAAAACTGATGTTACTTTTCCAGATCACATTCAACCTTGTCATGGCAGCTGAGGCCATCTCAAGTCTTGTCTTGATTTCTTTATTTGATCTTCCATCACTACATATAGTGGACCCGAGATATTTAAAGGTGTTAACTTCTTCTAACGTTTGCCCATTTAACGTAATGTTGGTCGGAACATGTTTCTTATGGCTATTCACCAATATCTTGCTTTTTTCTATATTAATTTCCATCCCATATGTTCTTGTTACTTTCTCCAGTCTAGAGGTAAGGTCTTGAAGTTCTGATTCTGTTCCAGCTATCAGATCAATATCATCAGCAAAACGTAGATTACACAGAGGTCGGCCTCCGATCGATATGGTTGATTTATAATCGTAGAGAGCCTCCTGCATAATATGTTCTAGATATATATTAAAGAGCACTGGTGACAGGATACATCCCTGGCGAACTCCTACAGTTGTTTTGAAAAATTCTCCAATGTCGTTGCTTGCAAAAACAGCACTGCTTGCGTCCTTGTATAGTGCTTCAATGATATCTATGATGTTGGTATCAAAATTGAATTTTCTCATTATTTGCCATAAGCCTTCATGCCAGACTTTATCGAAGGCTTTTGTGAAATCGATGAAGTTATGGTATAAATCATGTTGATGCTGGAGATGTTTTTCGAGCAGTAATCTAATATTTGTAGTGGATTTGATGGTATTGTATGGTTGATGTTACCTAGTGTGATGCATGAGGTCAGCTGTGAAGGCTCCTGAGATAAATGTAGCTGTGAATTTACAGAAGGCCCTTCTTGCTACCACTTACGACCTCACACATATCTTTTTTACTAATGAATGTGGCTACGTTAAAAATCTAGGGTACTGATATGTAATGTGTTGTGGTAGATTACATACACACACACACAGATATTTAATAAGTCTAATAATATTAATAAAATTTATAACACACTGAACTAACTCAAGCTGTTTAAATTTTTGATATTAAATTTTCTTTAAGTTTATTTGTTCTGAACCAAGGTTTTATTTTGGTCAGAACATATGAAAGGTTTTGAAATTATGAATGAGATGCATGAATATATGTCATAATAAATTAGAAAATGTGTACATATGTATTTCAAATGACTGGTTAATAGTAATTATCTTAAGATAGTCCCAGGAGAACTTATTTCTAGATATGCTGTTGGGGTGATATCATCACTCCCTGTCTATGACTACCAAACATTGTCCATTCACTGATGGGAGTAATACAAGTTTTATTTCCCAAAAATTTTGTGGGTTCTAGTGATGGTAATATAGTTGGTGTGTTAGTAAATAAGTTGGTGAAGGTCCAGCAGGCCAGACGCTCACGTATCTTGACTGAGTAGTTCTGGTGCTGGAATCTGGTGGCCCCACCTCTCCGTGCTTGGGGGCAATATAAGGCTGCTGTGACAAAATACTAGACTGCACTGGTCCACACTTGTATATATCAACACAGCATTTGACACCACTTTGATGCCAAACAGAAACTCACACTTCTGCAACAAAAGTATTGGGTCATGTGTCAGAACTCTACCTCCTGAGCCACTTCTGCACACAACACTACACAACAACACCACATAGACGGGGTCAGATCTCTCTGACCATACAGCACATCTTACCAAGTTGGTTTCACATAGTACTAGTTCCCCAAGACTACATATTCTGAAATATGTTCATTAGCTTCCTGCTCTTGAATAAGATAGGTGATATGTTCCACTGATATCAACACTTGATCCGCCCTTCATAATCCTTGCTGGCGTTTATGTATTTTGTTTGTCTCTAGACCCTGAACTTGGGCTGGGGATCTAGAGCGAATCCTTACTTGTTGTAAGGGGTAGATTTTGATATGGCAGTATCAAATCACTCGAAACATTAAACAATATTAAAATATACAAAGAAATGCTTTCAGTCTTACCAGAATTATGAATAGAGAACACAGTTATATTCTAGCAAAACTCAGCTGAGCTGCTGGCTCTAGTATGGCGTCCCTCTAAATATGGCAATTAGCTTCTGGGAACTACACCACTGAAGAATTACTGTGTCTACTAATGGACAATTTATGTTGAATGGCAAAATTGCGCGTCTGTGCGCCGATAATATGATTATCTGTGGCCAATCACCGACTTCCCCCCTTTCAAATTTCGAACCTCCTACCAAAAGTCAATTCAGTCATACCTCAGTCAAGTATGTATTATTGTCTGTTGGTCCGTCTGTCTCTACTTGCTTTTTCATAAAAAAACACGCTTGGTTCTACATGCCTTTTTACACGAATCGGTCTCTAAAGTTATTTTTAGCCACAATTTTCCACTATTTCCCCCTCTCTTTCATTCCAACTAGATTTTAGCACTTGAGTCTCAAGGCCGCAATTTTTGAAAATTAGTGACATTTTTTTAACAGTGCAGTCGCTCGTCTGTCATGAACAACACAGTCTTTTGTCAATATCTTCATTATTATCTATCCGTCTGTATAAATGAAAGCATATTATTTCTCTGCTCAAGATGGGCTATCAGACTAGCTAGGTTTTATATTCCTAACATTATTATTAAGAAAAAGTTACTTTTTCAAGGTTAGTTGTTTTTTTTGAAATATGTTCGAGCATCTTCTGTAATGCGTTTGCCGCTGAATTCAAATAAAAGGACTCAGTATCGTAAAAGCGTCCAAGAAATGACTGTTGCGTATAATAGCTAAGGTCCCTTTTGTCCATTTCTTTACATTGTGTCAACTTGTGGACGTGAATTTTTTTCCTTTCCCCACCAATTGCGTCTTTTTAGCCTTGTTAGTTTCAAGCACGTGTTCAGTCATATTTTTTCTTTTTGATCTCCGTTCCCTCCCGTCTCCAAGGGTAAACGTTTTGTCTTCACGTCTAACAAGTTAGTTTCCAT
Organism: Oreohelix idahoensis; assembly: GCA_024509875.1. Lineage (NCBI taxonomy): Eukaryota > Metazoa > Mollusca > Gastropoda > Stylommatophora > Oreohelicidae > Oreohelix > Oreohelix idahoensis. The sequence goes on along the minus strand of JAMPIV010018787.1, from coordinate 164,921 downwards.
GGCGGGTAGTGAACCACGGCATGGGCGATCATGTCTTCTAGTAGCTTACGCATTATTTTTATCCCTACATGTTATCTTTGGAGATATTTTAACGTTGTATCACGGTTAAATTTATCACAATATTGAAGATTTGTTCTGAGGTACTTCTTTTTGGTCTAAAACCAGCCTGTTCCTCTGACAAGATTTCTTCTGATTTCTGTTTTATTCTGTTCAAAAGTATCCTTAACATCACCTTACTTGGATGACTAATAAGGCTAATGGTTCTGTAGTTCTTGCACATTTTTAGATTTCCTTTCTTTGGAAGCGGTATTACTAATGACTGCGTCCATTCTTTTGGCCATTTTTTTGTACTCCATATCTTCTGGCAAATTGTTGTCATGATTTTTACTATATCTGGTCCTCCATATTTCAAGAGCTCTGCTGGTATATTATCCACACCCGGTGACTTCCCTCCTTTCATCGAACATATAGCCTCTGCCACTTCTTCCCGTAGTATTGCTGCATTTCCGAGTTCTCTGTTTTCGCACTTAATGTTGTTTAATATGCCTAAGTCAGTGTCAAGTTTACAGTTATATAATTCTTTACAATATTCTGTCCACCTTCTCATTACAGCTGTTTTTTCATTGAGCAGAGCCCCATTGCTATCTTCTATGACAGTTACCCTGGGCTGTTGGGGTTTTGATAGTCTTCTTAATGTGTCAAAAGCTGCCTTGCTGTTACCTTTTATTAGCCCCGTATTAATGGACTCACATTGATCAGCTACCCATTTTTCTTTGGCCTGTTTCATTTTCTTTCTAATATTTTTATTCACCATACTGTATTGCAATGCTGCTTCAGGAACCTCTTTCTTAACCTTTTTCATTTCCCGCCGTGTATCACATAACTTCAGAATGTCATCTGTAACCCATGGTTTGTTTATTTTCTTTCTTTTACCAAGTATTTCTGTTGCTGATTCAATGAGCACGTCTTTCATGTTCTCTGTGATTGAGTTGATATCATCCTCCAAAAAGTTGAGAGCTGCGAATTTTCCTCCAACAGTTGCCTCAAAGATTCCCGCGATTTCTGGATCTTTCAATTTGTCTAAATTGAATCTTAACTGAGAACATCTGTGTTACGTACATTTATTACCTAAGGGGGTAGTCTTCGGTCCTGCCAAATGTACGCACCAGTCTTAAAATAGTTATATTATTTGTGCGTTCGATTGATTCACGCACTGACGTGCACAATGCAGTGTGAGTTGCTTTGGACGCACGGGTAACCTAGTTTAGGGATTGTGACGTCATGTTTTGTATGGGGCAGTACGGACCATGTTGATGTCCGTGGAATATTTCTTGTATTCGTGGCAAGTTGGTGGAAGCCATTATTTCTATTGATATATATATTGGTCTTCATGTCGAAGCCAATAGTGGAAGTATCATGTAAGTGTCGCCCCATTTCACATTGAATGTTTATTGATTTTAATTGAAGTATCAGGCCGCTCCTAGTTATGGTCTAGCGGGGATCCATCGTAGTATGTCATTCCTAGAATGGACAAACGGAGTCGATTGCCTTGTTTGAATTACCGTAGAGGGAGGATACCTACGGGGAAACGAAGTTAATTGATTTTGTATGCTTCACATGTTTTAATATGCCGTTTCGCCAATGCCAAAGTCATGGCATGGATTTTGGGAGAGGTTAGTCAACAGAAGACTCTAACCTGATTGTATTGCCGTGTCTGACTTTGTCTGGATTATATATATGCTACATAAGTATTGTATGAAGAAAGTCTGGGAATTTTACGGGTATGATATCAAAGATTGATCCTTGAACATGAATCCGTTTACCACGATAGACGTCCTTGGAAGAAGGTCAACGGACTTCATTGTAAATGTATATTAGCGGAGAACAGAAGTGATCCTCAGCTCACTTGGATAGAAGAGGACTTGATTGTTGAAGAATCTCCAAGAATTTAAGAGTATGATCAGCAACTTTAAAGTATGACATTTGCATCTGTAATCTGTAACCATGATCGTCTTGTCTGTTCCACTCCGTATGTGTCACGTTAAATAAAATATATGTACAGTCATCACAGACTTGTGTGCTGCCAGTAAGTGACCAGTTAAACACTACTTGTTGGAGTTCGTTTTGAAGAACATTTTCTGACATTTTTGTTCCTTTGCAACCATTCGCGTAATGAAGTTCTTCACCATTAGAATGAACGGACCCAACAGTAAATGGTATGCCAGTGTGGTCTGGAAATAAATAATTTCACAGGAACGTACTCAATCCAAGTATCGGTTGAAAAGAAGATTCGAACTTTCAAGGCGACAACATCTCAAACTTGGAACCTAGTGTGATGATGAATCAGAATCAACTTACGGTTACCAAATGCTCAAGGTCACCAATCAACCTCCACGTCAAGTTTTACAGTGACTGACTGCCTTGGGATCACCTATTCGTCATTATTACGTGCGAGCTGTTGTTATATACGCAGAGCGAAGTATTTTATCCTCAGACGTACATCCACGGAGACGAGGCACATTGTTTTTTCCCGGCACACGCGAGATGAGTATAACGTGCTTTCGTTGTACATTTTATTACTTTTAGCTGTGCCTTATATACTTATGTCCATCTTTAAATTTTCCATGTTATATGTTATATGTTGTACATTCGTCGTGGGAGGTAGGGAGGTTGATCTGACGAACGAGATCCATCTTGAAGCCAATTCGGGCTCTTCGTCAGACGTTCTGTAGGGCTCAACTTGTAAGTTTCAATTGAGCGATAATTCCGGTCCAAGGCTAGAAACCTTGCCGAAGTTCCGATCGCTAATTGTTCCTTATGATAGTATCTGTTTAGCTGTTTCGTCACGTTTACTTGTTGTTTTTGGTAGTTATTTTTACTCGTATTTAGTTTTATGATGAATTTTGTTTGTATTATGCGTCCGTCTCACCTTTCCTGTCGTTCAGTTTTTTTACAAAACCTATGTTTTTACACTGTGTTGTCAATTGTCCTGTTGAGTATCTGATCGTAGTTGTCATCGTAAATTTTTACGATATTCTATTTTAGTTACACATTTCTATTTTTGTTGATTTCTACGATTGTGTTCACTCGTCTTTGATTATCGTGTCTTGTCGGTAATGTTTCTATTGTCTTTCACGTTGTTGATTTCATGACATTTCATTACATAAATTACTATATTGATTATTGATATATTTCATAACTATATGATAACAAAAGATACCGTTCTAGGACAGGAACGACGTACACTTGGCAAAGTAACAAGGTTAATTAATTTACATTGATTAATTATCATTTTATAAATCAAGAGTATTGTGACTACTTATAAAGCATAATGTATTCACTAGATTATTTCATTAAGCAAGCAAAAGATCTTCAGATGGCTCCTGATGAAGCAAAAGCATTTGCACTTGCAGAATATAAGAAAGCTCAAGAAATAGAAGCCGAACAGAGAAAGTTAGAAACTTTAAGACTAGAAAAACTTCAATTTGAGGCAGATCAAAAACGGATTGAGTCTGAGGAGAATGAGAAAAAAATGAGATTAGCCGCTGAATTAGAAGAGAAACGATTTCAGCGAGAGGCAGAACAGAAGCAAAGGTAGGCTGAAGAAAGACTTAAAATTGAGATGGAAGTTAAACAAAAGGAAATGGAAGTTAAACAAAAGGAAATGGAAAATAAACAAAAGGAAATGGAAGAAAGAAGATTAATAGCTGAACAAAATACATTACGACTTCAGCTTGAGATGGAAGAGAATGATAAAAAACGACAGCATGAACTAAAATTAGCAGAGTCAGAATATGAGAGACTTAGGTTAACTCAGGAAGCTAATTCTCAGAGAACTTTTGAAAGCCAAACTTCATCCAGACATGATCATTTTAAGGAAATTCACCTTAAATTACCTAAATTTAACCCCCCGTCGGATGACGTAATATTTTTCCTAGATAGATTTGAGGCCACTTGTAGGTCTTATAACGTGGATAAAACACTGTATTGCACATATTTATCCAGGTTACTTACTGGGGATGCTTTAGCAGTTTATCATACTACCAGTATTAATGAGAAGAATGATTATAATGCTCTTAGAGCCGCACTTCTGAAGAAATTTCAAATGACAGAAGATGAATACCGATTAAGATTTCGTACATTGCTACCGCAATCAAGCAGAAATTTCAGTGATTTTCTGTCACAAATACGACTAACCCTAGAAAGATGGATCGAATTATCCAAAATTGAAAAGTCGTATGAAGGTCTCTTCGATTTACTGATGCGCGATAAGGTACTATCGTCTGTAAATCCTACATTTCTCGCATTTTTACACGAACGGAAACCTTTATCAATGAAAGACTTAGAAGAACATGCAAAAAAACTTCTGCACTGCTCACCCAACCATGGATCTAAGTAATGCACAGATTAAGAATGAATTGCCTGTTGCTTTTGCAGCACAACAAAACAATTTTTCACGAAATCGTTCCTTTAGTGCTGACAGGTATGTCAATAAGGGAAATAATTACAATTTTAACAATGATAACTTTTACAAAGGGAAGCAATTTCAACAATCTGCTCCATTTAATGTTTCTTGGAACCAAGCTCACAGATCGCGAGATTTTGGTAACAATAATTTTAAAAATAATAAAGGACATTATAATAAACAAAACTGGAGATCAAGATCTCAGGGTCCGCAAAACAGACAAGGTTCTTGGAATAAAAAGTTTAAAGAACATCATAACTTTAATTATACAAATTATCGGACTCATCCAAATTTTAACTCAGGCAGAAACGACAATTATGGCAATTTTAATGCAAATAATCAAAATCGATCGCGTCGTAGAGATAGATCGTCGAGTAATACGGGTAGACATTCTAATGTCGCTTTAAGTGATACACAGGCTAACATTGAACAGGGTAAAGTAGCTGAAACTCACAATGCTATGACTTGTTCTCTTGATTGTACCCAGGTGAAAGACTGTCCAGAATGCTCGACTCTTTTCCAGCCTAAGGCGATCACGACGCTGCGTTGCGGACATACCTTGCCTAGTCTACCTGTAGTCTGTACGGCCACTGCTGCGTCAGTACACCAGGGACAGGGCTCTCTTAAGTTTAACAAGGGATTTGTCAACAACATTTCATGCTCTCTCCTATTTGACTCAGGATGTAGTACTGTGGGCGTCCGGACTTCGCTGATCAACCCAAGTTGTGCCACGGGCAGGGTTGTCAAGTGTGTGACTTTTGGTGGCACCGTTGAAACATTTCCCACTGCTATTATTGACCTTAATACACCATTTTTTTCAGGAAAGATCCAGGCATGTCTCCTTCCGAATCCAATTTGTGATGTAATACTTGGTCGCATACATGGTATTAAAGAGTGTACACCACAGCAAATAGCTGAATGGGAAGAGCGACGTATTCAAACTGCAAATGCAGTAGTGACTAGAGCGCAAGCTACTAATATGTCGCATGATACACCTATTGAACCTACAGTTCATACCACTTGTGATGATGATGCTCCTATTTCACGGGAGTTGTTTGCAACATTGCAAAAGAATGATGATTCATTAAAAAAATTTTTCAGTATGTGAACAAAAAGAATACCAGCAACAAACTTGCAAAATCTAGACATGACTTTATACTTAAAAATGGGATTTTGGTTAGAGTAATACGGGAAAAGGATTCATCCTTATGTTATCAGATCTTAGTCCCATCCTCTATGAGATCTCGTATATTACGACATGCGCATGACTCGCAATGTGCGGGCCATATTTGTTTTTCGCGTACCAAATCCAGAGTGCTTTCGGCATTCTACTGGCCAGGCGTCCATAGGGACATCACTCTCTATTGTCGGTCCTGTTTGATATGTCAGGAAGTTAAGGTACGGGGTCCATTTCATGCGGCTCCTATTCAAGCTGCGGACATCCCGATTAGACCATTTGATAAAATGGCTATAGACATTATTGGTCCGATGCTTCCATCTGCTAGAGGGCATACGCATATTCTTACGTGCATTGATATGTGCACTCGTTGGCCTGAGGCCATCCCTCTCAAGAACACTTCATCTGCCAGTGTAGCAGAGGCATTGATGTTAATCTTCTCACGCATTGGTTTTCCACGGAAAATCTTGTCGGATCATGGGGTTCAGTTCATTTCTGAATCCGTGTCTCAAGTTATGAAGACATTAGGTATAGACAGATCTCTTAGTTCTATTTATCATCCGATGTCAAATGGGTTAATTGAGCGTCTCAATAGGACACTCAAGCAGTTGTTGGGTAAGATGACCCAAGACCATCCCCAAGACTGGGATCGGGTCATACCCGCTGCTCTGTTCGCGTATCGCGAAGTACAAAATCAAGCCACGGGGTTTTCTCCATTTCAGCTAGTTTTTGGCATGCAACCACGCGGTCCGATGTCGTTAATCCACGACTTATTGGTTGACGAGAATATTGAAGAGGAAACTCAATCCTCTTATGAGTATGTGATCTCTCTGAGAAAGAGAATCATAGATGCTTGTAGACTAGCTACTGCATCATCCGAACAAGCCAAAGAAAAAGCTCGTCTATTTGGAAACAAGTATAGACGTCTTCGCCAGCTTATTCCTGGTGACGAAGCTTTTGTATTACTCCCTGCGCATAACAATCGTCTTTTAATTACCTGGAGAGGTCCTTTCAGGATCATCTCAAGAATATCCGATGTCGACTACATCGTTGATGTTAATGGTAAACATAAAACCTTCCATATTAACATGTTGAAGGAGTATTACTCACGTCCTGATTATCTACAGTCAGTGTTTCAGGCAACTGACGATCCTACACCTCCTATTCAACACTATTCTAGTTTGTCAGTCATCCAAGAAGAAGAATCTTCTTTCGATGATGTACAACTACCAATACCAGTTGTACCACTCCATTCCACTGAGAAATGGAATGATGTTACAATCTCATCTACTCTTTCGGCTGATCAACGTCAGCAAGTCTCTAATATTCTACACTCGTATGAGGATGTCCTCACTGACATCCCAGGTCATACGTCAGTCATCCAACATGACATTATCCTGACTGACGATACGCCTATTCGAGTTCGCCCATATCCTATCCCTTTACACTTTCGTGATAAGGTTGATAAGGAATTGGATGAGATGCTTCAATTAAATATAATTGAACCATCTTCATCACCATATTCTTCTTCTATGGTAATCATTAGGAAGAAGGACAACAATATACGTCTTTGCGTAGATTACAGGAAATTAAACAAAGTTACAAAATTCGATGCGGAACCGTTACCTCTTTTAGACGACTTATTGGAGAAATTATCTCAAGCCACATTCTTTTCGAAATTTGACCTTTCAAAGGGCTATTGGCAAGTGCCACTCACTCCTAAAGCAAAGCCATTCACCGCTTTCTCGACGCCACGGGGTCTTTTTCAATGGAATTTTATGCCATTCGGATTAATGAATGCGCCAGCTACCTTTGTACGCATGATGCGCCGCATATTGTCTCATCGTCCCGATGTCATTACTTATATAGATGACATCTGTCTTTTCAGTGACTCTTGGGATGAACATATTCATGGATTAAAAGCTTTACTTTCTACCTTACGGGATTATAACTTAACAGCGAAACCTTCAAAGGCTTTTGTCGGTTTTCATGACATCTCATTTCTGGGTCACCGCATAGGTCATGGTTTCATGTATACAGAAGACAGTAACGTCTCTAAAATTTTAAACATCTCGGCACCTAAGACAAAAAAAACAAGTTAGACCTCTTTTAGGACTAATACAGTTCTATTCAAAATTCATCCCTCATTTGTCTACTATAGCTGCACCTTTTTCGTCTCTACTGAAGAAAGGCACATCTAATGTAATAAAGTGGTCGCAGGATCACCAAACGGCGTTAGACTATATAAAACGATTTTTTTCAAATGAACCTTTTTTGAGGTTGCCTAACAAAAATCTCACTTTCATTCTTCGCAGTGATGCATCTTCTTACGCTATTGCTGCAGTTTTGATGCAGGAATATAACGGCACCTTATTTCCGGTGATGTACGTGTCCAGAAAACTTACGGAGAGCGAACTCAAATACTCCGTTCTGGATAAAGAGCTCCTCGCATTAGTATGGGCAATCACAAAACTGGAACGTTACCTCCTCGGCTCACACTTTGTGGTGGAATCTGACCAAAAAGCTCTTACCGCACTGAACACGAAGAACGTTAAAATCATCGAAGTCAGCGCGTTACGCTATAGCGCTTCAACCATTCAATTTTGAAATACGAGCTATTCCTGGAGTGAAGAATGTGTTCGCAGACTGTTTGTCGAGATGCCCAAGCGAACTTGTCGAAACTAAACCACTTCCAGATGTTGAAACATCCTCACCGATAACATGAATAACTTTGTACATTATCATTGATTGTACATCTATAAAGACTGTTTATATAACTGAAGTATTCGTATAAGTATAACTTTCATGATATACTTACTTATAGATTATAACATTACTTCTTGTGTATTAACATTTTATTAGTACGGGAACATTGATACTATAGTAACGTTTTATTAGAACGGGAACAGTGTTATTAGAGTAACATTTTATTAGTACGGGAACATTGGTACTACAATAACTTTTTATTAGTATGGAAACATTGTTAAGAGCGACAAATATACATTTGTTATTCCTATGGAACATATTACACTACATATCGTGTTCGAGAATATATTTTATCGTGTATGGAACATTGAGAACATCGTCTCGTCGATCACTAACTAGTTGTAACTGAACATTGACATATTGATAGTGATATTGGAATTACTTAGAATATATTAGTAACTGGTTATTTGTTAGTAATTAAGAAATATATAAATTAGAATAATTCAATTTAATCTATTTAATTGATTATGGATCACACACATACTAACTTTCTTAGTTGTCACGTAATACCTGCATTCACGGGTCTTAGTTATGATATCTCACTGTTAGATCACTAGTCAACCGTACTAGTGTTAGAAAACATTAAGGGTGTTGATTCTTAAAGTGTTTAATTTTGCATTGCTTCATTTTTGCACATTGTATTTTCACTTTTTTTGTTTTATTGATTCTCTTGTCATTGATCATCATCAGTGTTGCTGTTCATTTTCATTTTTGAAATCATGTTTCAAATTTTTTTTTTTTTTTTTTGAAAACTTAGTTGAATTTTATTATCATCTTTTTTTTATGGTTTTTTTTCATTTTTCATTTTCAACTTGTTTTTACTTCGAATATTACCACATTCCAAAGTAGGTCGATTGTGGATGTGTGCTTTAATGCATACTATCATTTAGTTATATTGATTTTGTTTAATATTCTTTTCTTAATATGGTATAACTTTATGCATTTCATATATCTTGTTGTAGTTTTGACTCACCTCTCTCGGGTACTAAGTTCAAAAAATTAATAGAATTAATTTTTTTAAGGGGAGGTAATAAGGGAGCTGTTACGTACATTTATTACCTAAGGGGGTAGTCTTCGGTCCTGCCAAATGTACGCACCAGTCTTAAAATAGTTATATTATTTGTGCGTTCGATTGATTCACGCACTGACGTGCACAATGCAGTGTGAGTTGCTTTGGACGCACGGGTAACCTAGTTTAGGGATTGTGACGTCATGTTTTGTATGGGGCAGTACGGACCATGTTGATGTCCGTGGAATATTTCTTGTATTCGTGGCAAGTTGGTGGAAGCCATTATTTCTATTGATATATATATTGGTCTTCATGTCGAAGCCAATAGTGGAAGTATCATGTAAGTGTCGCCCCATTTCACATTGAATGTTTATTGATTTTAATTGAAGTATCAGGCCGCTCCTAGTTATGGTCTAGCGGGGATCCATCGTAGTATGTTTTTTTTTTTTTTTTTTTTTTTGCGTACGCCCGCTAATACTCGAGGCGAAATCTCAGGTTATTACTATGTCTAACCTGACATTGATTTTACGTGAGTATCCCTTTTTACTTGTACAGAGACAGGTGTCCCTCGCCATTCAGGCAAATACTCTCCGATTTCGGAGGTACCCATTGCAGCTGGGTCGGCTCAGGAGCCGCCAATCCCTGGTCGACAACACTCCTTCAAATGTCCTCGCCAGGTCTCGAGTTAATCCAGTCCAATTCCCGGTCGACGAAAAATCCTCAAATGCCGTCGCCCGGGTTTGATCCTGAATCACCCGGTCGCCAGAGCGGTGTTGTAACCACTACGCTAGCGCGGCTCCCTTCGTAGTATGTCATTCCTAGAATGGACAAACGGAGTCGATTGCCTTGTTTGAATTACCGTAGAGGGAGGATACCTACGAGGAAACGAAGTTAATTGATTTTGTATGCTTCACATGTTTTAATATGCCGTTTCGCCAATGCCAAAGTCATGGCATGGATTTTGGGAGAGGTTAGTCAACAGAAGACTCTAACCTGATTGTATTGCCGTGTCTGACTTTGTCTGGATTATATATATATGCTACATAAGTATTGTATGAAGAAAGTCTGGGAATTTTACGGGTATGATATCAAAGATTGATCCTTGAACATGAATCCGTTTACCACGATAGACGTCCTTGGAAGAAGGTCAACGGACTTCATTGTAAATGTATATTAGCGGAGAACAGAAGTGATCCTCAGCTCACTTGGATAGAAGAGGACTTGATTGTTGAAGAATCTCCAAGAATTTAAGAGTATGATCAGCAACTTTAAAGTATGACATTTGCATCTGTAATCTGTAACCATGATCGTCTTGTCTGTTCCACTCCGTATGTGTCACGTGTGACCGTATGCATCTGGCCCTATTTTAGCATTCCAATCACCTAGCACGATTTCTTTGGAATTTTCTTAATTGCTTCATCCAGATTGTCATAAAATGTATCAATTGCCTCATCCTCATAGTCAGTAGTGGGGGCATATACCTGTATGATGGAGATGTTTTTTGGATGTGCTGCAATACGAATGGTGATAAGCCTGCTATTTATTGGGGTGCAGCTGATAACAGAGTTCAATCTATCTTTATGTACGATAAAACCTACTCCATGCTGATGTTTAGACTCATCTCCACTAAACCAAATTTTGTGACCATCATCCGTTATTGATTCACCTAATCCTGTCCATCTGACTTCTGCTAGGCCCAGGATGTCCCACGAGTATCTAACAAGTTCATGTGTTAGTTCTTTGACTTTTCCACACGCATATAGCGTGCGTACATTCCAAGTTCCAACAACAAAATTTTCTCTTGGAAGTTTCAAAACAGGTGTTTGTACCCCATTCGCTGACTTATCATTCTCAAGGGGCAATGAGAGCGCGGTCGTTGTTAATGCGGGCATCGGCCGATCCGGCAAATTATTACTGAGTTGACTTTCCATCATAACATTTCAATATAGAAAAGATATAGGCTTTCATAAATGGAAAAGATATACGCTTTCATAAATGGAAAAGATATAGGCTTTCATAAATGGATGATTGCGTAAAATAGAAGGATTGAAGTGGTATAAGAAGATTACTAATGTGGAACTAATGACATGAGCCAGATTAGCGCCGGTGGAGCAGGGGGTGAGGGGAAGGCAATGGAGATGGATGGGAAAACCTGTTTAAAGCATTACCAGACAATCTCTATTCTGGAACCCCTAGGGTAAGTGGGGTAGAGAAAGACAAAATAACACACGGAAGCGAGAACTGGTGACAGACAGGAAGGAGATGAAGTGGTCATGGAACAGGAAGATTTGACTGTGGCAGGATATTTAAAGAAATAGGATGAAGGAAGAAATAATAATGAATTAAAGTACGTATCAAATCTTTCCTGACTGATCCACTGAATACGGCTCGTAATAATGAGTTCCCCTAAGATAGTGAGTTTCAAGAGGAAAGATAGTAAAGACAATACAGCAATTTAAATTCCTCTTGCAGAAACAGTTATAATTTCAAGAGGAGATTGATCTGTTGGTCACCTTGATTCTTCTGATACGTGTAGAAAATAATTTAATAAAATAAGCCCCCGTAAAATAGTACAAAACAAATAATTAAACACATACATCAACCAATAACAATAATCAATGTACTATACACTCGACACGGAAGTTGCAGTGAAAATGACAAAGAAACGTTATTTATTAATTAATGGAAGTATACTGAATGAATGATTGAATGAATGAATGAATTAGAGTGAATAAAACAATTGATGTCTGAGAGATCTATTACAGCCGCTAGTGTGAGAGTTTTTTTTATTTTAAATTTAACAGAGTTCGTGTCACTACTTTATCATCATGATTATATTGTAGGAGAGTGGTGAGTTCCAGTGCAGATATCAACTTAGCTGAGATGTCCAGCGTCGAATCTGGTTAGGGTATCTGGTTGTTGCTTGGTGATTTCAGGACAGGTCATTGGGACTATGCTCTACGAGCAAAAGTCAATTGAGGTTACCTGCTGATTCAGGAAACAAGATCAGGCCCAAGTTTTCCCGGCTCTTCCCTTAAACCACTCAACAAGAATTCTTTCTAAGGCTGGCAAAGATGTGTGATAGGGTGGGCTAGATGGTGATGATGATAGTATTGTGATATGTTTGATCACTCTCTTTTCACACTCGCACCGACCCGAACAACAATAAAACTCTTGATTCTAGAGGCAGGGGCTGTATTTATTTTTACAACCCATTCAGTGACTAAGCAAACATTAAACAAATAAACTAGCGAACATAACAAAACAAAACACCCAGCATGTCCCCGATTGCTACTCTGAAGACGCAAACAAAGCAGCGGCTGGTTAAAATCATAGTTAAATAATGATACTCTCATCCTTCCACGCCACCTGACACCCTCAACTATCACACACGCACACACTCATGCGTGTCATCCAGTGCGACTAATATGGTGTTGTGCATGAGGCTGGCAACCTCACCGTGTAACACAGATTGCTACCAAAACTACTACTGCACGAGCATCTGAATGCTTCATACGGATGAAACCACACTGGTGGCCCCATGCTCCCACAGGAGCGGAGAAGAGAAATATATATCTCCAAGTGAGCCCACGTGCTCTCACATACCATTCTACACATAACCATAATTAAATAATAATAACATGGACATAAAATAATATTCTTCAACTACATGTACATCAAATACTCTCAATAATAAGAGTAAACCACCACCTCGAACTGATCCATCTCAATATTCGTCACTGCCCTCTGAACATGTCGTAAGTGGCGACTGGTGCGCCTGGTAACAAGCGTGACGTATATGACCCCTGATGAGATTGGGAACTCATCACACGAAACACATCGTTACTGTCACCGAAACAACCACAGCAATAGCATCAAAATGCTTATTGTGGGCCTGTAATGGACACCAGCTGCATTGGTGTTTCCATGCTCCGCTGGGAGCAAACAGAGAAACACCTGTCTCAACGTGCCTTACGCACGCTCTCCAGAAATCTAAATACATATTCTCACTTCAAAGTAACCCATAAATATATACAGTAGAATAATCAATAATCGTGAAATACACTCAATTACTTTTACACTAAAGAAATAAAATATAATTACTCTTGACTTAACAACTAGAACTAGTCATCACATAAAGGAAATTTACCACGAAAACTCTCTCTTCTATTACTGGGGAAAATTACATACTTTCACCCACGTGTCGATTCACGCGATATAAAACTGCGTAACATTAAGTGATAACTAAGAGTGTTAAATGCAGACTCCTTGGCGTCTTCTTTTACGCACGGTCATCAACACGTGGTCCTCCCGGCTGCCATCTTCCCAGCTAGTTAATATTATCTAAATTGCAGTTTCTGATAACATTTCTGTCCAGTTTCATGTACAAAATACTTTCATACTATCTTCGCTTTCTTGCCCGGTCTGATGACTGAAATAATCGCTCTTACAGCCGCAATCTGGACTTAGCATGCCTAATAAAACCTATTAAACATTATTTTCACTCATCTATCATTTCGAGACTAAATCATAATGCCCTAAAAAGACATTTCCTTTGGGAACACATCTATCTATTTATTTAGACCTAATTCACTAAACATTAAAATACACGGGCTCAAAGGCATTTAACAGCTTGGCGCTATTGATGTTCTTAACTTCGTCTGTTCTCTCTGGGCGGCTGATCTTCAAATAGGCTGGTTTGATGCTTGCTATTTCTTTATATAAACCGCTAAGCCTAAACACTCAACTTAGTCCGCGCTGCGCGGATTAATTTAGCCACTTAAATGACACTCGCGATTTTGCTTTACCAGGCATGAAAACACAGATATACACAACTATTTCTAGAGCAAAAACACCACTATCAAATATAACACACAACTATGCACCAAAACTAATTTTCAGGCGTTATTATGGCCTTTTCATCAATCTTGAAGAATTTACATCCCAGCATGCTTCGCGCACATCGAAAATATGGGCGATAAATGTGCCACTCACAATGAAGGGGGAAGCTGGGGTGTCTTCCCGTGAAGGGGTAAGCCGGGTGTCTTTCCGGCCCTATCACAGATGGTTAAATTCAATCTGTTACTAGCCTATACTTGAACTGACCTCAGATTTGGCAAAGTACAATAGTGAAGAATAAACTTTAGTTTCCCCACATAAAGAGTTTGTGACCTAAAAAACATCACTAATCATTATGTTGTCATCCGTTAGAGTTTTGCATTTCGTGAGACCGAATCAGACCTACCATTATTCTATAAAAGTGTGTAAGATTTACGATTCGCTCCAAGTTAATAAGATGCTACTTTTAATTAGGACCTTGACCATTATAGATGTCAGAAATAATTTATCTCCATTTTACGGGCATTAGCTAAGACACAAACAGTCATTAAATTAACTTGGCCGTTAACGATACCCTTCTGCCGTAGAAAGAAAAAACTAAGGGGCGTAACCCAGGTGTGATATGACCTATGGGAGATAATTGTTTTTTTTCCCAGAACAAAAAAATACGTCGAGTTTACGACATTGACAAAGTTTTGTTGAATGCCTGTGCTCCTTTGTGAGTTGAAAGTGGAAGAAGAAGAGTTGGTAAGGGAATAGCAGGAAAGTGAGTCTAGTCAAGTTCTCAGAACACATGTTAATAATGACAAATAAATAGTGACTTAGGTGTCACCCTAGACTTCTCAGGCTTTCACACCCTCCTCCACCTTATTAACACCATGACAGATATGAAGAAACTGCCTGTTTAGGACAAAGGAAAAAAGCAGATAAACTCATTCACACAACTGGGCACTTTAATTTACGGAATGTACAATAATTGGAAAGGAGAAATGATACCATGATCAGGTACTGGTAATTAAAAATATTATCTGGAAATAGATCTACTATATACCTCGTATATATATATATATATATATATATATATATATATATATATATATATATATATATATATATATATATATATATATATATATGTATATATATATATATATACACACACACACACACACACACACACACACACACACACACACACACACACACATACCCTATAATTTGTGTATCCTCATTTGTATCAATATGGGCGAAACAAAAATTCAAAACAAGGATCGATAACTTCCATTTCACTAATACTTATGTTTGAATTGTTATTTAAAAAATTGTAAATAAAATCTAAAATGGCCAATGACCTGACGTTACAAGAAATAGTAAAAATTGCTGCCAAGTATGACGTCATGTGTAAAACAGGTCTGGTGTCATGTTGGGCTGAAATGTTAATGTAACACAGAGTATTTAATATTTTTTTTTTCTTTTTTCACTCTCCTACATCTAGTTGAATATTTTCAAACAAAGCTTCAGGTTGTTTATATCTAGTGACGGCCATATGGGCATTCTATGTTCCTCCTATGCTCGGCATATTTGAAGCAGATGTTGAACAGTCATTTTATCGATGCCACAGTTACACAGTTCCTATCTTTAACTTGTTGATACCATGGTATCCCAATCTATTGTGGCACGTGCGGAGTCTGAAGGTTATCACTCGTTCTGTTCTGCTGAGCTGGTAATATGCATCATTTTTTGTGTGCCCTGGATGCTATGCATCTCATTTATTTCTGAATCTGGTTCTGATAAAAATCATTGCCATTTCGAAGTTATGTTTGTATCAGGCTGAGGTAGCCATCATGTAAATTAGTGGTTACTTCTCTTTATTTTGATGTTTGTAACAACAAACAAAAACAAGGGGTGACTTTTCAATCACCTTGTATATTAAATAGCAAGGGTCGACAACTCATGAGCTTCAGGGATCTACTTTAGTAACACTGAACTCTAAAGATCTACTATACACATATGTGTGTGTGTGTATGTGTGTGTGTGCAAGTGTATGTGAGATTCTAAGCGATGGCAAGGGTTGAGCCTTACAAAGAAAAGAGTGCGTTCCAATCTCACGCAGTTCATGTACATATTTTAGTAGCCCGCTCAGGCGTTTTCATTGGGAATGTGGGAAAAAGTACCTTTGATCCCGGTTACACTTCGATTTTAAATATCAGCGGGAGAGGCCTAGTTCAAAATTTCCCTAGTTTAAAAAGTCTGTATGTTTTCCCTCAGTCACCTAAAGATCTACCAAATCATCCACTGTGAGCTACGGGTAGATCGGGATCGACTGGGTGCCGCCCGCTACTCTAATGTACAACAGTATAACGCATCAGAGATTGAACGAGATATTTTTTCTTCTTAAATTATTTTTAAATAAAAAAAACAACCTCAAGTAACGCGCTAGCTGGCTCGGTAATAAAGAACTACAGTAGACAATATTCATGAACAGGATGACGTTTAAAATATTGAACCTTGCAGGCACAAAGAAGAGCAAACATATTACCAAAGGAAACCTGGGAAAAAAGCATTAGATATGAAATGTTTGCAACCTAAACGTAGTCACCAAAGTTACTAAGAAAGACTACCCAAAATATTAATCGGTTGTATGCAACAGTTGCAGCCCTTTGTTTCAGGGGTAATATGAAATATTCTCGGGCGCAGGGTTCAAAAAAAAAATAACCCAGACCTAAGGGTCTTTTATATTTGGACATGCGCCCTAATATAACCGACTAGGTTGAACGGGACGCGCCTCGCCAAAACGAGGCAAAAGTTTTACACACACAAAAAAAGGTTTCATTCATGGGCTCTGCTATAATGGTATCAGCGCCATGGCTCTTTACACAGCGAAAAGGACATTCAGTCATTTATTGACGAAATTACGAAGAAATATAGCTAGACGCTAATCAAACTTATACAACTTACACTAAAAATGGAAACAGCTTTTCAGTTAAATGCACTCATCATCATCATCATCAACATCATCAACCTCATCATCATCAACATCATCACCGCCAACCTCATCATCATCATCACCATCAACCTCATCACCATCATCAACATCACCACCATCATTAACATCTTCATCACCACCATCATTATCGCCATCATTAACATCATCATCATCAACACCAGCATCATTACAATATCCTTTTTGATCCTTACAGAGCATGGAGCCACCACAACCGCTTGCAGCTAAGGTTTCTGGATCAACATGTTTTACATTTTGAGTTTGCCAGCTCCATGTCAATACCCTTTAGCTCCCCAAGGAGCATATGCCTTCAGCAAGCATATGCCAAGTCTTCCTGTCCCGTGCCATCCGCTCAAGTTCTTTCCATGTTTTCCTCATCATTTTCACCTCTGTTTCCAGTTCTCTTCTCCATGTGTTTTTTGGTCTATTTCGCTGCTACCTGTGCAGTTTTCCCTTGTTCACATAGAGTGCGAACATTCCATGTGCCAATCCTGGAGATTTTCCTAGACGAAAAAAGGTTAGTCGGTAACCCAGACTCCTTTCGGCTTTCTCTGGGTTGCTTCATGCGCCTCCTTTCCAGAGGACCTTCTTCTGTCTTGGGAGGCTGAGTTGATTTATATTCCGTATTTGACTTGTCCATGTTTGTTGAAGTTTTTTGGTAAAAAGTTTTTTACGGGAAGGGGTAACCAGCCCCATGCCCAACCTTCCTTAGTCGCTTTTTACGACATGCATGGTAGGGTACAGTGTTACTATTCTCTGCTCCCCTTTCAGGCCCTGGTAACACCCGGGTGCTAGCTCCATGTGTATCGTCTTATTTGTTGTCTACAACGACATGCCTGTAGTGGATTTTGATGGTATTGTATGGTTGATGTCACCTAGTGTGATGTATGAGGTCAGCTGTGAAGGCTCCTGAGATAAATGTAGATGTGAATTACAGAAGGCCCTTCTTACTACCACTTACGACCTCACACATATCTTTTTTTTTACTAATGAATGTGGCTACATTAAAAAGTCTAGGGTACTGATATGTAATGTGTTGTGGTAGATTACACACACACACACACAGATATTTAAGAAGTCTAATAATATTAATAAAACTTATAACACACTGAACTAACTCAGGCGGTTTTAGTTTTTAAAGGTTAAATCTTTTGATAAATTTATTTTGTTCTGAACCAAATGTTTAGTTGGTCAGAACATAAGAAATATTATGGAGTCATAAATGGAATGCAAAATCATATGACATAATAAAATGGAAAATGTGTACTTAATTATTTCAAATGACTGGTTAATAATAATTATATTAAGATAGTCACAGGAGAACTTATTACTAGATATGCTGTTGGGATAGTGTCATCACTCCCAGTCTATGACTGCCAAACATTGTCCGTTGACTTAAGGGATAAATATATATAGTTTAATTTCCCCAATGTCATGGCTTTATTTGATGGTAAATTAGAGATAATTTAGTGAAAATTTTGTTGGTGAAAGTCCAGCAGGCCAGATATGACTTATCTGCCTGCATCGATCCTGTACAGAAGTCTGGTGGCCCCACCTCTCCGTGCTGGGGGCAATATACGGCTGCTCTGACACAATGATAGACTGCTCTGGTCCACACTTGTATATATTACTACAGTATTTGACACCGCTTTGGTGCCAAATAGAAACTCACAGTTCAGAATTCAGAATTGAGAACACAGTTACATTTGCTAGCAAAACTCAGCTGAGCTGCTGGCCGTATGATGGCGTCCCACTATATAGTTATATTCTTAGGGATCAACACCACTATGGATTCAAACTGCGTCTCTGAACAGACTTATGTCAAATGGCAAACTTTCACCTCTCTATCACGCTACTATAAAATGCGTTGACCAATCGCCGACTTCCCCCCTAACTTTCAAATTGGCAACCAAAAGTCACTTCAGTCAAATCTCAGTCAAGTATTATGGGTTAACAGTGCAGTCGCTTGCCTGATATGAACCATACAGTCTTTTGTCAATATCTTCCTTATTATCTATCCGTCTGTATAATTGAAAGCATATTATTTCTCTGCTCAAGATGGGCTATCAAACTAGCTAGGTTTTATTGTCATAACTCTATTATTAAGAAAAAACATATTTTTCTCAAGTTTAAATTTTTAAAATTTGTTCGAGAACCTCCCCTCGTGTGTTTTGCCGCGGCATTCAAATAAAGACCAAGTATCGAAAAACGTCCAAGAAATGACTGTCTCGATCAAGAGCTAATGTCCGTTTCTTGTCCATTTCCTTACTTTATGTCAACTCGGGACGTGACTTTTTTTTTTTCTTTCACCCCCACTTGCGTCTTTTTGCCGTTCGAACTTCAAACACGTGTTCAGTCACATTTTTCCTTTTTTGTGTCCTCCGTTCTCTCCCGTCTACAAAGGGTAAACGTTTCGTCTGCACTTCTAACTCGTTAGTTTTAAATGGCGGTGGGAAGGGCTGGCATGGGCGAGCATGTCTCCTAGTATCTTACGAATTATTTTTAACCCTACATTTCATCGTTAATTTTGGAGATATTTTAACGTTGTATCATGGTGATATCATCACACATGTCCCCACCTGAGAACATGCACTACGGCAAGTTCCAAAACCAGTGATACACATAGATAAAATCTCTCCTCACGCCTGCCACTACTCTAATTTTGATCACAGGAGTGCCGACTGAGGAAATCTGCACCGACATTCAATGACCCTGGGATGTATTGGATAATAAACTGATAAGGTTGCAACAATAAAGACCACCTCAACAATCTTGCGTTTTCATGCTTAGCCTGAGATAAGAATACGAGGGGCTGATGATCCGTCTGGACCACAAAAGTCCTACCATACAGATAGATTTGAAACTTCTTTATTGCCCAGATTAACGCTAAACATTCCTTTTCGCTTGTGGAATATCCTTGTTCCGCTTTATTCAATTTGCGGCTGGCATAAGCGACTGGGTTCAGTTCCCCATCGGGTGAAGATGACCTCTGCAACAAGGCCGCCCCGTCCTGTGTCAAATCAGGCAATTTGAGAATAGGCTTGCTAGTGAGTTTTTCCTTTAATTCCTGGAAAGCTAATTCACATTGCGCAGTCCAAATAATTTTATCTGGAAGTCCCTTGCGAGTCAGATCAGTCAGAGGAGCACAAATAGAGTTAAAATTTTTGATATATTTTTGATAGAATCCGCATAACGACACGAATGATCGCACGTCCTTTTTTGTTTGTGGTCTAGGTGCTCTCTGCAGTTTTTCCAAGTTCTTGCGATCAGGGGTCATGTTACCCTGATATACAGTGTGTCCCAAGAATTCCAACTCTTTGCATCCAATACAACATTTTGTTGGCCTAGCAGTTAAGTTTGCCTCCCTAAGCCTATCAAATAACATTTTTAGAGCTTCAATGTGTTCTTCAAATGTCTCTGTGGCGACGAGAATATCATCCATGAAATTCGTGATACATGGGTTATTCAGGGGATCCAACAATTTGCGCATCATCCTTGAAGATACACTCGGAGCATTTTTCAGTCCGAATGGTAGCATGTTGAATTCATAATGTCCTTCCGATGTGCTAAACGCTAAATAAGGTCTCACTTCAGGCTTCACTGGAATCTGGTAATAGCCTTTACTAAGATCCACCTTTGAAAAGTATTTTGCCTTGTTTAATCTTGCAAATAACTGTTTTGTGTCTGGTAATGGATCCACTTGTCCTTCTGTGACAGCATTCAGTTTCCTGTAATCTATGCACAGTCTGTGTTCCCCAGACGGTTTCCTCAACAAAACGACACTGGAGCTAAAAGATGATTCACTGTGTGAAATAATCCCTTCCTTCAACAAATAATCTATTTCTTCCTTCAATGCCTTCTCCTTCGCGAACGGAATAGAATAGGCTCTCATACAGATTGGGTTTGAGTCTACCAGTTTCATGTCATACTGTAGCAAATTTGTATGTCCTGGTTTATCTGTTAATACATCTGTATGTTCCTCCAGAACCTGTTGAACTCTCTCCCTCTGATTTTTAGTCAGGTGCTTACTGACTTTTACTTGTGCCGCTGTTTCACAAGGATGTAATGGGTATTCATGCGAGGTGAGTGGTTCCTTTTGCATTTGAGTTGCGATAGCCAAGGTCAGTAAGGGGGTGCTTTCCTGGAGTGGCCTGTCCAGATACTTCTTTAAAAGGTTTACATGATAAACTTTCTCCTTCCCCTTTTTGTCAATTTTATAGTTTGTTCTAGACACCTTCTCTAGAACCGTATATGGATCTTGCCATCCAATTTGTAATTTATTCTGGCTGCCGGGTAGTAGAAGAAGCACCTTCTCTCCCACTGCCAGTTCTCTGTCCTTTGCCTTCCTATTAAAATATGCTGCATGTTTCTTCCTGGCTTGTCTCAAATTATCATTTGCCAGTTTCCATCCAGCTTTCAGACGAGTGGTCAGTTCGTTCACGTATTGATAAGATGAGGTAACAATCTCTTCTGCCTTCTCATCTGTCCAGGTTCTTAATAGTGCTTCTAATGGACCTTTTATTGGCCTCCCAAATAGCAGAGTTGCGGGAGCCATCCCGGTTGAACTATGTGGTACCTCCCGATACGCAAACAATGCGGCTGGCAGGAATTGATCCCACAGATCCGGTTTTTCGTGTGCCAGCTTCCTCAGGATAGAAATGAGAGTCCCATTAAACCTCTCTACCTGGCCGTTCCCTTGTGGGTGGTACGGACTACAATGAAAGTGTCTGGCTTGAAATAGCTTAAAAACTTCTTCCGTTAGTTTCCCCTTGAACTGAGAGCCATTATCAGTCAAGATTTGATGCGGGAATCCTAATCTTGTGAATATTGTAAGTAGTGCCTCTGCTACATGTTTTGAATCAATTGATGGCAGGGCTATCCCCTCTCCCCACATAAAACAAGTGTCCACCAGAGTAAGGATGTAACAGTTCCTCCTCTTGGTCCGAGTGAGAGGTCCCACAATATCCACTGCAACCCTCTCAAAAGGTGTTCCCACTATGGGCATTTCCCCTAGAGTTGCAGGAGCAGTCCAGTGCTTTGGAGCTACCCTTTGACATTCTGGACAGGATTTGACATATCTTTTTATAAGAACCAGCTGGTTGTGACCATTTGTTCCAGTTCCGGCCTTCCTGTATAATAGTTTGTTCTTCATAAAATATTCTCCCTTGCTTGGAGGTGTGTGGCATTTGGGCAATTTTTTAAAACATGGCTTGAGTGTCCTATCCTCAGCCTGCGCCTTCCTCATCTCCTCTGGATGAGCATTTATAGGTTCACCTTCTTCCTCCTTTTTCTGTGACCTGGTCTGCACTGTCGCCATGATCACAGGTCTCTCGGGATTACCCAAGAAGACGTATCTACACCCCAATATCAGAGGGTAGATTGGTTCATCTATCACTGCTGCTCTGATTTCTCCTTCCACATAGCGAGTTTTCACCGTTATCCTTGCGATGGGAAGTGTCATGAGTGGTATGTCCTTAGTCGCCCCTTGTATTTCCACTGTTTCTGTGGTATACTGACTTGGGTCCACTAGGCTAGACTTCACAACTGAATCATAATCCAAACCTGTATCATAAAGGCACCTTATGGTGACCCCATTACAAATAACATCCTCACAAACTGGGGGGTGATAAGGTTCCTGCTGTCCATTAGGATTAACCTTTAATCTTTGAGTCCCCGACTTCATTGCAGCAATGTTTGAAGGTTTCCTTCTACAAAATTCGGTGTTATGGTTATCTTTCTTGCACCATTTGCACCATCTTTTTCCTTGGTTAAACGGTTTTCTTTCATTGTATTTTTGGTCATTGAACTGTGAGTTTCGGTCTCGATAGTCATTTCTTGGCCGTTCAAAGTTTGTCCTGCCTTTATTACCCTGTTCTCTATTATCAAATTTATTAAATGGCTGTGGAGCTTTAAAAGTTTCTATGTGCTTCTTTTTATTGCCACTTACCTCTGCCTGGGCTGCCTGATACCTCTCAGCGACATTTAAAACCTCCCCCAACTTCTCTGCACCTTGTTCCATGAGAAATTTTCTCATGTCTGGAGCCATGGACTCTCTCAATTGCTCTATCATGATCAACTCTTTAAGATCTTGGGTCTTCCCCAGAGCAGTCCATTTCTCCAAATAGGTTTCCAGTCTGGCAGAGAATTGGTGGTATGTCTCCCCAGACAACAGTTTGGCATTTCTAAATTTCTTACGATAAAATTCACCATTTTTTTTCGTACCTCAATAACAAAGCCTGCTTTAACATGTCATAATTGTCTTGGTCTTCTCTGTTCATTTTTGCGAAGACTTCGTAAGAAGTACCTCTCAGTCCCTGTGATAACTTTAAACTCCACCTCTCTCTCTCTAACCCATATGTAGTAGCTAATAACTCAAAACGACTGAGGTACCCCTTGATGTCATCGTCTTTTTCAACAAAATGGTCTAAATGAAACCCCATAGCTGAGTTTGAGGCACCCTGACTAGCTGCAGCATCTGAGGCAAAAGGGCTGGCACCATTTTCAGGAGCCTGGCCATGTAACTCCAGCTCCCTTAGTCGTAATTCGTGCTCCCTTTGCAACCTTCTATCTTCTGCCTCCCTTTCGGCCTATTTATCTTCTGCCTCCCTTTCGGCCCGATTTATGTTCTGCCTCCCTTTCGGCAGTCAATCTTTTATCTTCTGCTTCCCTTTGCTGTCGTTTTTCTTCTGCCTGTAATGCTTTAGCCTCTTTGTCAGCCTCAATCTGCAGCCTCTTAGTCTCAGCCTCAATTTGTAACCTCTTCTCTTCAGCCAACTGTTACGCACGGATCATTATTATTTTTCGTTTGTATAAACATTTTTTGACATGTATGATCATTTTTTGACTGAAGTGTGTATTATGTTTTCTATGGTCAAAGGGACATAATCCGAGTTATCGAAACTACAATTTTTTTAGGAGTTTGCCTTCTCTTGTATAGAGACACGTTCGGTCTATAATTTCTTGAACGAAGCGTGACCACATCTCCTTATTTGGTAGTACCAGTCAACTATGGTAGATGTCTGAAACCTTTCTTAACGCTTCTTTTCATGACCATAAAAGGCGCGACTGTGTAAGACTTTTATCTCGAATGTTCTTAGAATCGTCTTATTGTGAACGGCAACTCAGAGATTGTCGTTCTGCGCATGTCAAAAGCTGGGAGTTCGTTCTGTGTGTTCCGCCCAGTTCGGGCAGTTGAGAAATGGTTTAAGAAGCGAGCAGACGCAACTGCGTCTTGTGATTCTCTGAGGGAAATACAGTGTCTTTGTGAGTTAGTTAGCTAACTAGACTATTTCCCAGTATTATTCACGCCTGCCTGGAGGCATATGTTCATGGTTGATTTTCCGAAATAAGGTAATTCCTCTTGTATCGAACTTTATGCTATCATCTAGAGGTTCGTCATTTTGTCGCCTATTTGCTCGCCTGTGTGATGCAAAATGGAGAGGTACTTTGACTAGGATTAAGTCACCGGTAGCTTTATACCTGAACTAGTTAAATATATATGGGTCGCTCTAGACCAACAAGACTATTGTCTGTGTTCCAGGATTCGTTATATCAGAGATCACGTCCAAGTCAGATGGTTAGACTTAGGAACATTATAAAGGTCGAGCTGACCTGTAGCCCATGTATGCTATTCACGTGCAGACAGTAAACGGACTTATTGTATACAACTGATCTGCTAGCATCAGAATGGGAGCATTTATTATTGTTTATGAACATTGAAGATCTGTAGCTGACACTGTTGCAGAAGTTATAGAAATTATTATTATTTATACAGCTTCACGAACTAGAACTCTATGATTTATGAATTTCTGAATCTATTGAACTGTGATGTCTTATGACGCATATATACAACAGCTGTCATTGCTGACTACAGAAATTGTTTTCAATGTGCCATATCATCTTGCTGAACTCGTTAACTATGTTGATGTCATAAGTATCATGACTGTTTTGTGGCGTGCAATAAATGGAAGAAACTTATACAACGAAGTTACCCTTTCTATGACTCTACACGTCATGTTGCCTGTGTGATAACCCTGTGAACTGTTCCACTACCACATACACAGCAACATCCTAAATCAGAGAAGACACCTACATCTTACACTTTAAAACCAGGTGTCGATAAGGGTGGCAAGTTACCACTTCAGCTCAAATCCACCCTTATCATTTTTTGGTGGCCAGAGCTGGTTCTATCATCTGATATTTTGGCGCACCATATCATTTTTGGTGGCCAGAGCTGGTTCTATCATCTGATATTTTGGCGCACCATATCATTTTTGGTGGCCATAGGTTGGTTCACTCTGATTCCAGCTATCAAGGGGGTCAGCAAACCCAGACATCATCATCATACTAGATACAACTACAGCATCAACTACCACCTTACAAGAAATTTTATTGAAAGTATCCGGATTTTCTGACAGTTGCTGATTTTGAAACTACCCGGCGCTGCTCGGCAATATTGAAGTTTATGTAAAATTAGAAGGACAAGTACCGAGCGAATGGATTTCCTGATCTGGTGAAAAGAAGGACAAGTGCCGTAACAACTGTTCCGGTCTCAGGGGTACTGTTGCGGGTTCAGAAGGTCAAGTGCCGGTTAAATCAATTTAGAAGATTCAGAAGGTCAAGTGCCGTAACAACTGTTGCAGTATTAGAAGCTCATTTCCTTCGTCATGGCTGTTTATGGGAGCAGAAGTTAATCAACGTTGGATCATTATCCTCAGAATGCTGATTACATCCTGTTCTGCACCGTGCTGACGCTGGATTTATAGAAGTTAAGTGGCCTGTTTTGTTTGTGAACTGTGCCCTTATGTTCTAACTGAGCCTTCTGTACTTTCACACTTTCTCCTATTGTTTTCATGATACATGTTTATATGTTATATGTTATTTGTTATTTGTATATTTATATGTTTATATTTCAGCGGGTTTTCTCGGTTGGGCGGTGTCTTTCAGTAGAAGATACCACGTCACAGAGGTTCTACTGTTAGCGTTTTCGTTAGGGACTGTGCGAATTTCCTACAGTGAAATTTGCTAGCGACAATCGTTGCTATATCTGTTTAGTTGTGACGAGTTGTGTGCTTTATTTTTGTTTCTTGTATATATATATATTTTTTTATTCTTTTTTCTTTCTCTCTTTCTTTGTGTTATTTAGTTTCGATTTCGATTGTTTGTATTTGTAGGTCTCCCCTTTGCTATTATTCAGTTCTTTACGTATATTTTTGTGTATACACTGTAGCGTCATTTGTTAGTCATATCTTCGCATATTTCTTTTTAGTTTTGCTGTTTGTGTATTTGACTTATGCGAATGTTTTCATATTGTTTTTGTCTTTGTTGTTGTTGTTTACATTGACTTTGATCTTTGTTATTGTTTACATTGACTCTGATCTTTGTTGTTGTTTACATTGACTCTGATCTTTGTTGTTGTTTACATTGACTTTTGATCTTTGTTATTGTTTACATTGTTGGTGACCTTTGTTATTGTTTACATTGTCTTGTTATTGTTTACATAGTTCTTGCATAGTTAGCTTTCACTATTGTTAATATATGCTCATGCACTATTGGTCTATAGTGCACTTATCATAACTAACTGGTGTTTTTTGCTTATGCACTATTGTAGTGCAGTTATGATAAATAACTGATGGTTATGCACTGATTTGGGTAGTGCACTGTTAATTAAGAGGTGACTTGTGATATTATTATACATTTGATAATACAAGTTGGTGTCAACTCCTGTTTCCCACAGAGATTGGGTTCAACATAGAGATTATACAAGCACTTTATTAAGTCTTGTTGCTATTTAACATTGAAATAAGATAATTAATTATTTCAGGTTCTGTACTCACATTTTAGACATCATGTCTACATTTGAGTACTTTATTGAGCAGGGTAAAGCCCTTGGGAAGACAGGTGATAAATTAGAAGAATTTGCGACTGTTCAATATGCCAAGGCATTGAAGTCGGAAGAAAAGAAAATGAAAGAACAAACTGAACAAAAGAGAATAGAGGCTGAAATAGAACAAAAGAAACTGCAGATGCAGGTGGAGGAAAAAAGATTTCAAATGGAAATGGAAAAACAAAAAAAGAGAAGCAGAATTTCAGGAGAAGAGGCTTCAGGCTGAAGCTGAAAATAAGAGACTTGAAAAAGAAGCTGAAAATAAGAGACTTGAAAAAGAAGCTGAAAATAAGAGACTTGAAAAAGAAGCTGAAAATAAGAGACTTGAAAAAGAAGCTGAAAATAAGAGACTTGAAAAAGAAGCTGAAAATAAGAGACTTGAAATAGAGGCTGAAGAAAAAAAAGTTACAGGCCCAGGCTGAAGAAAGAAAGTTACAGGCCCAGGCTGAAGAAAGAAAGTTACAGGCTGAGGCTGAAGAAAGAAGGTTACAAAGAGAGGCTGATGAGAGAAAAGCAAAAATGGAACATGATGAAAAAGTCTTAGCTTTAGAGTTAGAGAAGTTAAAGTTATTGAACACTGGTAATGCTAATGATGCAAATAAGGTGTCAAATAAGACTAATGCTAAGGATTTCAAGCTTAATCTACCAGCATTTAATCCCTCAATCGATGATATAACATTTTATCTAGATAGATTTGAAAGTGCATGTAATGTGCATAATATAGATAAAACATTATATGTGTATCATCTGTCCAAGATACTTAGAGGTGATGCTTTGACTTTGTTGAGTATGGTAGATGTGCCTGACAAAAACAACTATGAGGTTGTCAGGGCGGCATTGTTAAAGAAGTACCAACTTAACGAGGACGGATATCGTCTTAAATTTAAAACCATGTTACCAGAAACTGGAGTTGAATTCTCTGAATTCATCTCAGGCATCCGTCTTACTTTTTTACGATGGGTTGAGTTGTCTAAGACAGAAAATACATTTGAAGCTCTTATGGATTTACTACTTAGAGATAAGGTTATGTCTTCTGTTAATGAAGCTTTTCTATCTTTTCTTCATGAGCGTAAGCCTAAAAACATAAAAGAAATGGAAGAATACTGTAGCCAGTATGTTACTGCGCATCCGCACATAACCATTAGTAACTCTAAGGTGAAAGAAGGTCTGCCAGTTGCTTCGGCAGCACCTTATGGCCCAAATTTTATGCGTAAATTTCAGGGTAGCCAGAAAAATTTCAATAAAAAGAGTAATCGTAATTATGCCCAGAACCATAGTGATCAATTCCAGGGTGATTCTTCTTCCCAGAACTGGAGACAACCTAATACTACACGTTATTCTACTCCGGTTAACTTTAGAAATTTTCACAAAGGTAATCGGTATAGAGGGAAATATTTTATGCAGAGACCTCAATACCAAGATAATAGAGGTTCTCAACAGCATAGAGATAGTAATGACAGTTATGGAAACTGGAACTCAAACCAGGATAAAAATTACAGTAGGGACTTTAATGATAATTGCAGAGGCAATAATGGTCGCGGTAGATCGCAACATAAGAGAAAAAAGATATCAACAGACAAACTCTGTTCAACAAGAATCTCAGGGAGCAGATAAACAGGTTAATAATGATAAAGACCATAATGCTATCGGATGCTCATCTTTTGATTTTGGTAGGGCAAATAAATGTATCCAATGCAGTACTTTATTTGATCCGAAAACCGTTAGTACTCTAAGCTGTGGTCATCCTTTGCCCGCTCTTCCTGCTAATGTTGCTCATGATGGGAGAGGTTCTCTTATATTACATAAGGGGCTAGTAAATAGTAATCCAGTCTCAGTGTTGTTTGATTCTGGATGTACTACTGTCGGCGTTAGGCAATCTCTTGTAGATCCATCCTGTGCTACAGGAAAAGTCATCAAATGTGTCACATTTGGTGGCACGTTAGAAAAGTATCCTACTGCTATAATACACATTGCTACTCCTTTCTTCACGGGAGAGGTCCACGCGTGTCTACTTCCAAACCCTATTGCGGACCTTATTATTGGTCGTATTCACGGAGTTAGGGAATGTACCCCACAGCAGATTGCTGTTTGGGAAGAGCAAAACATTGAAGCTACCAATGCGGTGGTCACAAGAGCACATGCTCTGGATCCACCTCAAACTTCATTAACTAATAATGATGAAGTAAATGACCAAGATAGTCACTTGACTATTACACGTGACTCATTTATCAAATTGCAAGAAGAAGATCCTTCTTTACAAAAATTCTTCATTCTAGCAAAAAAAGGTGATCCTAATCAGAACACTAATAGGAAATCTTGGATTTCTATGAAGAACGGCGTACTTGTACGTATGGTACAAGACTCGACTACGTCCACTCATTCACAAATTTCTTGTGCCTAAGAGCATGAGATTGCAAATATTGCAACATGCTCATGACTCGCAATGTGCTGGACATATGGGTTTTTCCCGTACAAAGTCGAGGGTTCTTGCGGCTTTCTTTTGGCCATTTGTGAGCAAGGACATACGAATGTACTGTCGCTCTTGCAAAGTATGTCAGGAGGTCAAATCTAAAGGACCACGACATGCTGCGCCTATCCAGGCTGCTGACATTCCTATTCGCCCTTTTCAAAAAATGGCAATAGATATTATCGGTCCTTTTAGAATTAAGTCGGCTAGAGGACATCAATTTATCCTTACATGTGTCGATATGTGCACACGTTGGCCAGAGGCAATACCTCTCAAGAGCATCTCAACTGCTGATATCGCAGACGCTCTTTGGCTGATATTTTCTCGCTTGGGTTTTCCCGGAGAAATATTGTCAGACCATGGCACTCAACTTATATCAGACACTATGTCACAGGTAATGTCTATGCTACACATTAAAAGGTCTCTCAGCAGTATCTATCACCCAATGTCTAATGGGTTGGTCGAACGTTTAAATAGGACTCTGAAAACTTTACTTGGTAAAATAACTGAGGATCATCCTCAGGATTGGGACAGGGTCTTACCCGCGGCTCTCTTTGCGTATAGAGAGGTCCCCAATGAACATACGGGGTTTTCCCCTTTTGAACTTGTCTTTGGCGCGCAACCGCGCGGCCCTATGTCTTTACTTCACGATCTAATCACTGCCGATAATATTAGCGATGAGACTCAATCTTCTTATGAGTACGTCATTGCTCTTAGGCAAAAGATCATCGAGGCATGCAAACTAGCAACTTCGTCTTCAGAATTTGCTAAAGAAAAGGCAAGGCAGTTTGCAAATAAGAATAGATGTCTACGACAACTTTGTCCAGGTGACAAAGCTCTCGTTCTACTTCCTTCAAGGGAGAACAGACTTCTAATTGCATGGAAAGGTCCATATGCAATAGTCTCCAAAATTTCTGATGTCGACTATGTTGTCGATATTGATGGAAAGCATAAAACTTTCCACATAAATATGCTCACAGAATTTTATGAAAGACCTGACTATTTGCAGCCTATTTTCCAGGCTACGGACAATTCACAAGCAACTCATGGTCAGTACTCATCTCTGTCAGTTATACAGGATGAGGAAACTACTTTTTCTGATGTCAATCTTCCTCTTTCTATGGTCCCACTTTATTCTACGGAATCTTGGAAAAACGTGACCGTTTCTCCAAATCTTTCCGCTGAGGAACATCGACAAGTTTCTTCGATGTTGCAAACATTTCAGGATGTTCTTACAGACATCCCGGGACACACACATGTCATAGAACATGACATTGTGCTAACTGATCACAATCCTATCAGAGTCAGACCATATCCAATACCTATCCATTTCCAGTCTCAAGTCGAAAAAGAATTGGATGAAATGATACGTTTGGAAATCATTGAACCATCCACTTCAGCATACTCTTCGTCTATGGTTATTGTTCGAAAGAAGGATAATAACATTCGCATTTGCGTAGATTATCGCAAATTGAACCAAGTTACGAAGTTCGATGCTGAACCTATGCCTTCATTAGAAGAGCTACTCAATAAACTTTCTAATTCTAGATTCTTTACCAAACTAGATTTGTCTAAAGGTTATTGGCAAGTCCCGCTAACTGAACGTGCCAAACCTTTTACAGCTTTTTCTACACCTAGGGGTTTATTCCAATGGAATTTCATGCCTTTTGGTCTTATGAACGCCCCTGCTACATTCGTACGCATGATGCGGCGAATTCTCGCATATCGTACAGATGTCATAGCATACCTAGATGATATCTGTCTATTCAGTGATTCTTGGGAAGATCATTATTTGGGTTTATACGAATTACTGTCTACTCTTCGCGAGTATAACTTGACTGCAAAACCCTCTAAAGCCTTTATAGGATTTAGCGAGATTTCTTTCCTAGGTCATCGGGTTGGTCATGGTCTTTTAAAGACAGAGGACCACAATGTTTCAAAAATACTTAACATTTCGGTCCCTAAGACGAAGAAACAAGTAAGGAGTCTATTAGGTTTGATTCAATTCTACGGACGATTCATTCCGAATCTGTCCTCCATTATGGCACCGCTTTCTACTTTATTGAAGAAAGGGTCGCCTAATCTGATCCGCTGGTCTAAAGAATGTCAATCCTCATTGGACCAGGTTAAAGCCCTATTTTCATCTCCACCTATTCTTAAGTTACCTACTATTGAGAAGACTTTTGTTCTTCGAAGTGACGCCTCGTCAACAGGGATTGGGGCAGCACTAATGCAGGAGTATTCTGATACTTTGCATCCGGTGATGTATATCTCTAGGAAATTAAACGCTGCAGAAAAGAATTACTCGGTTTTAGACCGTGAGTTATTGGCTATGGTATGGTCTATTCTGAAGTTACAAAGATTTCTTCTAGGCGCACATTTCATTGTGGAAACCGACCAGAAAGCGCTTACTGCTATTCAGAGCAAAAACTTGAAGAGCTCGAGGTCCACTCGTTATGCCATAGCTCTTCAACCATTTCATTTCTCGGTTCGAGCTATCCGTGGTTCGGATAATGTAATGGCAGACATTCTGTCCAGATGTCCACACGATTCCACATGATTCTTCTGTCATATATATATATATTTCCTGATATACAGTCCAATGTTATAATGACATGTTAGTAGATTTTGTCTCACTTTTTTTTTTTTTTTGAGGGAAATTTATAACATTGTACCATGTAATTATCTAAGAAGGCTTAGTTAGTGATATACGGGCCAAAAGATCACTCGGCCACATTTAAATAAATTATTTTCAGGATTGTATTAAGAAATTTACCAGTTGTCTTTAAGATTTGTGTTATTGATATTTTCGCAGCACATCATTGAAGTCTGCGAGTTTATGTCCATTGTGGAACTTTGAGGATATCAAGTCCTGTCCTACATTGGGAGCGGATGATGTCCACATCTTCTTCTATTGAATGTTTTATGTCACCGAAGATCAACACATGTATTACTTATTAATTACTGTTACTTTATATAATGTAATAATATAGTGCGGTATATTAGTAAATTACACCGCTATTTGCAACACATTGTATGATAACACATAATATATTTAATTTCATATATTGGTATGAGAATAATTTGATTGTCATTATGTTGTTGCCATCATTGTGGCGTGTGTTGGTGGCACCTTCCTGGAATATATCAGCGTATACTTAGATAAATTTTTTCTCTAAGGAT
Source organism: Oreohelix idahoensis (assembly GCA_024509875.1). Taxonomy (NCBI): domain Eukaryota; kingdom Metazoa; phylum Mollusca; class Gastropoda; order Stylommatophora; family Oreohelicidae; genus Oreohelix; species Oreohelix idahoensis. The sequence continues at coordinate 132,125 of JAMPIV010018787.1, read as the reverse complement.
CTGAGATATGATCTCAGTGTCGCTCCATGCGTTGAGCTAATTTGTTAGGTATATATATCCACGCATCATACGTGCGTTAGGAGCCTAGATTTTTTCCGGCTCCAGGATTTAAAAAAAAAAATGTTTCATTTTTTTTTTTTTCCCGGGAGGGTGCGGTAATGTTACGCACGGATCATTATTATTTTTCGTTTGTATAAACATTTTTTGATATGTATGATCATTTTTTTGACTGAAGTGTGTATTATGTTTTCTATGGTCAAAGGGACATAATCCGAGTTATCGAAACTACAATTTTTTAGGAGTTTGCCTGCTCTTGTATAGAGACACGTTCGGTCTATAATTTCTTGAACGAAGCGTGACCACATCTCCTTATTTGGTAGTACCAGTCAACTATGGTAGATGTCTGAAACCTTTCTTAACGCTTCTTTTCATGACCATAAAAGGCGCGACTGTGTAAGACTTTTATCTCGAATGTTCTTAGAATCGTCTTATTGTGAACGGCAACTCAGAGATTGTCGTTCTGCGCATGTCAAAAGCTGGGAGTTCGTTCTGTGTGTTCCGCCCAGTTCGGGCAGTTGAGAAATGGTTTAAGAAGCGAGCAGACGCAACTGCGTCTTGTGATTTTCTGAGGGAAATACAGTGTCTTTGTGAGTTAGTTAGCTAACTAGACTATTTCCCAGTATTATTCACGCCTGCCTGGAGGCATATGTTCATGGTTGATTTTCCGAAATAAGGTAATTCCTCTTGTATCGAACTTTATGCTATCATCTAGAGGTTCGTCATTTTGTCGCCTATTTGCTCGCCTGTGTGATGCAAAATGGAGAGGTACTTTGACTAGGATAAGTCTTTTATACCTGAACTAGTTAAATATATATGGGTCGCTCTAGACCAACAAGACTATTGTCTGTGTTCCAGGATTCGTTATATCAGAGATCACGTCCAAGTCAGATGGTTAGACTTAGGAACATTATAAAGGTCGAGCTGACCTGTAGCCCATGTATGCTATTCACGTGCAGACAGTAAACGGACTGATTGTATACATCTGATCTGCTAGCATCAGAATGGGAGCATTTATTATTGTTTATGAACATTGAAGATCTGTAGCTGACACTGTTGCAGAAGTTATAGAAATTATTATTATTTATACAGCTTCACGAACTAGAACTCTATGATTTATGAATTTCTGAATCTATTGAACTGTGATGTCTTATGACGCATATATACAACAGCTGTCATTGCTGACTACAGAAATTGTTTTCAATGTGCCATATCATCTTGCTGAACTCGTTAACTATGTTGATGTCATAAGTATCATGACTGTTTTGTGGCGTGCAATAAATGGAAGAAACTTATACAACGAAGTTACCCTTTCTATGACTCTACACGTCATGTTGCCTGTGTGATAACCCTGTGAACTGTTCCACTACCACATACACAGCAACATCCTAAATCAGAGAAGACACCTACATCTTACACTTTAAAACCAGGTGTCGATAAGGGTGGCAAGTTACCACTTCAGCTCAAATCCACCCTTATCACCAACCTTTCAGATTCTAATTTTCTTTCGGCCTCTTTTTCTAATCTTCTTTCTTCCCGTTCAATATACTTATCACATTCAGCAGTTACATACTGAATTAAAGCCTGACCATCCATTCCCATATCCTTCGCCGTTAGCACAGCAGCTGATCTGAACTTTGCTAGCTCAGCCATCACACAAAATAACAATGATCAAGGTAAAATCTAACCAATCAATAACTAAAGTAATTCTAATTAATTATTGATTAAGGTAATTCTAATTAGCCAGTTAACTAATTAATTACCACTGGCTGTGAAGATTCACCAACTTTTATTCTCACTTTCAATTTTAAGGGACACTTTTAATTTTTACAATTTGTTCCCCTAATTTTAATTCTCCCACCAGGAGATCCTAATATTACTGATAAGCTAATTATCCCTGGAAGAGACCCCAATATATGTAGTGGATTTTGATGGTATTGTATGGTTGATGTCACCTAGTGTGATGTATGAGGTCAGCTGTGAAGGCTCTGTCGTGTGGTGAGTCACTGGGGCAACTACTACAGTAGTTTTTGCCAGGAATAGTCTATGGGATATAGATATAAGGTCTCTAGAAATTGGCTCGTTAAGAAAGAATAAAGACCTATTCGAGATAGGGACAAGAAGACAGGAATGCGAATGCTTTCCACTAGACAGTGTTGTCTAATTAATTATGGAAAGAGTTCTGTTTCCCCACGACCTTAGCTTCTGCCCTTAGATCCCGTAAAGAAAAAGCCCCCAACCTCATCTGAGTAGAGAAAGGTTCCTATAGGTGAATATGTAACACCGACAGCACGAGTGATACATTAACAAACTCTTGATAATGATCAACCGATCGTTGGGTTTATTAATGAAATATCCACACATATAGGGTTAGTAATGGTTAGAACGTGATGATGGTGAAAGACGATTCACACAAAACACACAGATGAGATAATAAAATTACAGTTAATTAAGTAATAGTTAATTAAGAATGAACTGGTGTAAAGTGAAATGATGATGATGTGATATGATACGTGTTACCAAAATGGTGAGTACTCTACACAGTCCATGTGTCTCTAAATGCTTCTCCTAGATATGAGGATTCACATGTATGCATAAAATGTCCCAAGTTGTTATACGTTATGTCGAGTGGGGTATCTCTAAGCTGAGGACGTTCTGATGAATACTGTTGTCGTACGAAGAACGCTGACGAGATATCTATGTATATTCCTTCACTATTTGAGTATATCTCTGTAGTGTTGATCAACAGTTAATAGCTGTCATCTGAACAAAAGGTCTGTTGTCTAATCTCCCGACGGTACTGGTCAGACTGGATATCCTCACGAAATGTTAGTGATATGTAGACTCATAATCTTGCGTATGTAGTCGTGATAATGATCTTTCGAGTGAGTTGAATTTATGATGACTCTGTATTGAACTTGTGATAACGATGTATTGAACTTGTGAGCAAGCAGTATATGGTGACGAAAAATGCTGCGTCCACCTTATGACTTGTGGGTGAGACAATATTCCTTTTTAATTGAGGAATGAAAGATGTCCTATGGCGAATTCTGCTAGCCAAATGTCCGTTTTTAATAACTTATTTCTGGTTAGACTTCAGACACGTTGCGTGTAGACTCAGACTTCTGATGAACTGAAGACACACAAAAGTCTTCGTAAGTTTTCACATTTAACATCACTGGTTGACTTGCATTTAAACTACTGCTCATTATTCATCTCTCTCTCTCTCTGAGTTCAATTCTAATGATGTTAAATATCTTGTGCATGAGAGTGTGTGCGCATGGGAGACTGTGATGATGATAAAGGTGAAATATGAACTATTAATTACCTCCTATCATCCTATCATCTTCTAGGAAAATCTTCTGATTTTATTAATCAGTTATGCCAAGAATTATTTGAAACTTTATCTTTCGCACATTTTAGCTGTGAGGTTAAAATAAACAAAAATAAGAAAATGTATTAATAAGTATAAGATCTACTAACCTTCTTTTCCTTTCGCAAAATCCTTTAAGAACACAATTAATCACAGAACTGAATTATCATCCACTCTGAATAAACACATGTATTAGGCTATGCGTTTTGGGTTTAATCTCTTCCTCACAAGGTAAAAAACTTGACTGCCCCACTCTAGTAGATTATGCGGTATTATATATTTCTGGAAGTCACCTGGCCAAGCTGGGCATCCAATGTGGTAAACCAACGCTTGTCTGAACCGCGGTGAGACGTTTTCCCCTGGCCAATCTGGGCGTCCAATGTGGTGTCACAGAAATTACCGCATGCCCATGTTTGATTCGGATGACCATATGTGTTTTTACCTGATTTATCACGATGCAATGTGGGCTTCAAACGATAATGTCGGGCATGTGGACTCAATCAAAGGATTTTATTTCCCCCGATGAAAGAGCAAATGTGGTTCTCTAGATACCGGTTGCGAGTAATCACAACGATGAAATAGCAAATATGGATCGCAAATGTTGCATGAAAGAGCAAATGTCGGAGAAAATACAATACGAAAGATGTAGGAAAAGATAGAGCAATAAGGCCTTTGCGCTCGTTTATCACAGGCTCCTGAGACAAATGTAGATGTGAATTACAGAAGGCCCTTCTTACTACCACTTACGACCTCACACATATCTTTTTTTTTTACTAATGAATGTGGCTACATTAAAAAGTCTAGGGTACTGATATGTAATGTGTTGTGGTAGATTACACACACACACACACACAGATATTTAAGAAGTCTAATAATATTAATAAAACTTATAACACACTGAACTAACTCAGGCGGTTTTAGTTTTTAAAGGTTAAATCTTTTGAAATATTTATTTTGTTCTGAACCAAATGTTTAGTTGGTCAGAACATAAGAAATATTATGGAGTCATAAATGGAATGCAAAATCATATGACATAATAAAATGGAAAATGTGTACTTTATTATTTCAAATGACTGGTTAATAATAATTATATTAAGATAGTCACAGGAGAACTTATTACTAGATATGCTGTTGGGATGGTGTCATCACTCCCAGTCTATGACTGCCAAACATTGTCCGTTGACTTAAGGGATAAATATATATAGTTTAATTTCCCCAATGTCATGGCTTTATTTGATGGTAAATTAGAGATAATTTAGTGAAAATTTTGTTGGTGAAAGTCCAGCAGGCCAGATATGACTTATCTGCCTGCATCGATCCTGTACAGAAGTCTGGTGGCCCCACCTCTCCGTGCTGGGGGCAATATACGGCTGCTCTGACACAATGATAGACTGCTCTGGTCCACACTTGTATATATTACTACAGCATTTGACACCGCTTTGGTGCCAAATAGAAACTCACAGTTCAGAATTCAGAATTGAGAACACAGTTACATTTGCTAGCAAAACTCAGCTGAGCTGCTGGCCGTATGATGGCGTCCCACTATATAGTTATATTCTTAGGGATCAACACCACTATGGATTCAAACTGCGTCTCTGAACAGACTTATGTCAAATGGCAAACTTTCACCTCTCTATCACGCTACTATAAAATGCGTTGACCAATCGCCGACTTCCCCCCTAACTTTCAAATTGGCAACCAAAAGTCACTTCAGTCAAATCTCAGTCAAGTATGTATTACGGTCTGTTAGTCCGTCTGTCTCTACTTGTTTTTTTCATAAAAACACACTTGGTTTTACATGCATTTCCTACACGAATCTGCTGCCTAAGTTATTTTTAGCTACAATGCTCCACCACATTCCCTCTCTTTAATTACAGCTTGACTTTTACGTTTGCAGACTCAAGGCCAAGATTTTGGTAACTTTTAGTGATATGGGTTAACAGTGCAGTCGCTTGCCTGATATGAACAATACAGTCTTTTGTCAATATCTTCCTTATTATCTATCCGTCTGTATAATTGGAAGCATATTATTTCTCTGCTCAAGATGGGCTATCAAACTAGCTAGATTTTATTGTCATAACTCTATTATTAAGAAAAAACATATTTTTCTCAAGTTTAAATTTTTAAAATTTGTTCGAGAACCTTCCCTCATGTGTTTTGCCGCGGCATTCAAATAAAGACCAAGTATCGAAAAACGTCCAAGAAATGACTGTCTCGATCAAGAGCTAATGTCCGTTTCTTGTCCATTTTCTTACTTTATGTCAACTCGGGACGTGACTTTTTTTTTTTCTTTCACCCCCACTTGCGTCTTTTTGCCGTTCGAACTTCAAACACGTGTTCAGTCATATTTTTCCTTTTTTGTGTCCTCCGTTCTCTCCCGTCTACAAAGGGTAAACGTTTCGTCTGCACTTCTAACTCGTTAGTTTTAAATGGCGGTGGGAAGGGCTGGCGTGGGCGAGCATGTCTCCTAGTATCTTACGCATTATTTTTAACCCTACATTTCATCGTTAATTTTGGAGATATTTTAACGTTGTTTCATGGTGATATCATCACAATGCCTGATGGGACAATTGTCATCATCATTCTTTGTCCCCTCACAGACCCCCGGGGGGATCTAGACAGGGCTAAATACACCCAAATAATAAAATTACATATGGCTTTTGATTGACAAAGTGGTTAGAGCGCTGGTCTCGCGGCAAAGGTGCTGGGTTCAATTCACTGTATCGACACGCTCTGGTCTACCCAGCTGTAAATGGGCACCTGTCGTTAACTCTTGAGTTAGGGGAGGAAAAGGCAGCGAGGAAGGGTACTGGTCACCCTATCTCTTGGTGATTTTTTATCGTAAAGGTAGTCCCACAGCGGATACTGCCGTAGGGAGTGAAGTGTTAAAGATGTCACTATACTAGGTCCAGCATTAAGAACATATAACCATTCTGGCACTCAAATGCTTTTAATTTAAAAAGAAGCCAAAATAAAAAAATATCAGAAGCAAATATAAGCAACACAGAATATATAAAAAAAACCACCATTGTCTCTTTATTAACATGATAAATAAAACTGAAAGAACTCATAATAGAAGCTAAATATACTAATATATCTAGCAGCACAGTTCACCACTATCCTAGCTGTCATGTGGTTTTGTCGATGTTACAAGTGGAATGTTGTTGATTACAATGTATTGTTTTGTTTTTCTTTTTAAATCATTCATTCTTTCTTTCATTATTCATCTACTGATTGTGAAGCATAAACAAATATATGTCAAGCCTTTCCGTCATGTACCATGCATTCAAGATATTTTCAGATCTACTTTCCATTTCATATCTGTCTGCAGTTTTCTTTTCCATGTTTTTATTTTTAATGTCATCCTCTTTTTCTCTTTACCTAGGGATTCCGGAGCAAAAGCTGCCTTGTAATACTATCAACTGGATTCATTGTTTTGTGTGCTATCAAATACTTACTTAGTCGTTCCCCTTCTACCGTGAGGTGTAGAGGTTTGGAAGAGAGAGCACCAGACTGTCCTATCCGCTGTCTTCCTCCTGGCCTGGTTCTATTCTAGTCCTCGGTCCTTCAAAGATTGTCTAATGTTGTCTTCCCAGCGGACACTGGGTCATCCTGGGGGTCTGGATCCCTGGCTCTTTGTTTCCCATGCTTGTCGTGGTAGCCGATCTTCTCCCATTCTGCAGACATGGCCAAACCATCTTAATTGGGACTGTTCTACTTGGGTCTGCAGGGGGTGGGATTTTAGGCCTTGACGTATCGTCTGGTTGCGGACCATATCTCTTCTTGTAACTTCAACCACCTTCCTCAGATACCTCATTTCTGAGGTTTGGATCTGGCTTTTGTGGGTTGTAGTCATTGCCCATGACTCGCATCCATATGTCAAGACTGGGACATAGGTGGAGCGGTATACAGCCATCTTCGTTTTCTTACCAGCCTCTCTCTTGCTGAGGAATCCTCGATTTATGGCCTGAAAAAGTCTCCCAGCTGCTGCTTTTCGAGTGGCTAACTCTTCTTTGATGCCTCCCTTTTGGTCTATATGCTATCAAATACCAGTATTTATTCCCCACTTCGTGTTCTACAGCTATTTTCCTGGTTGCTTCAATTAGTCCTATATTGGTGTTCTTGTCGACCTTTTTAATTATTCTATTCAGTGCAAGCACTCATTTATGAAAATCTGTAACTTCTTGGGACCAGCTACAGTGGTGACTCCTTGCTCCATAAGGAGCACAAAGAAAAATGATGAATTAAATTCTTGGTTGTTGTTTTTACATATGTAGATATAATTGTGTATACTTAATAATTTGACACATTTAACGTAAATAGACTCAAACAATGATGGTCGGATTTTAAAAAAATGGCAGTTAAAGGAGAAATAACGAACAAAGCTGAAAATGAGGCACATACAATTTGTTTTAAATACTCCATTAAAAAAAAAAAAAAACTAATTGAAGGAAAACATAAAAACATATGGGCCAAAAAAAAATAAACCAATGTTTGTTTAAATGGGAATTAAACAATACATGGTTAACATAAAATTATCGGAGTGTAACATACAAACAACAGGCATAAATTGTTGGGAACTCATTACAGCTGAGTTTTGGTGATTACATGTCTGATCCAACTGGAGCAGATTATATATTTGTGTGATGTACGTGCACTTTATGTGTGAGTGTGTCTGTGTATATATATATATATATATATATATATATATATATATATATATATATATATATATATATATATATATATATATATATATATATAATATATATATATATATATATATATATATATATATATATATATATATATATATATATATATATATATATATCCGCCACTGCAAGAGCATGAGCATGTGAATTGATGTGCAGGCTTCCTGCAAGGGAACCAGTTACAATTGTGGCCCCATGCTCCGTAAGGAGTGCAAAGGCAAATGATTATATATATATATATATATATATATTTGACATAAACATGTACATGCCCTGTAGTTGCCTCTGAGGAGACATAAACATGTACATGCCCTGTAGTAGCCTCTGAGGAGACATAAACATGTACATGCCCTGTAGTTGCCTCTGAGGAGACATAAACATGTACATGCCCTGTAGTAGCCTTTGAGGAGACATAAACATGTACATGCCCTGTAGTAGCCTCTGAGGAGACAAACATGTACATGCCCTGTAGTAGCCTCTGAGGAGACATAAACATGTACATGCCCTGTAGTAGCCTCTGAGGAGACATAAACATGTACATGCCCTGTAGTAGCCTCTGAGGAGACATAAACATGTACATGCCCTGTAGTAGCCTCTGAGGAGACAAACATGTACATGCCCTGTAGTAGCCTCTGAGGAGACATAAACATGTACATGCCCTGTAGTAGCCTCTGAGGAGACAAACATGTACATGCCCTGTAGTAGCCTCTGAGGAGACATAAACATGTACATGCCCTGTAGTAGCCTCTGAGGAGACATAAACATGTACATGCCCTGTAGTAGCCTCTGAGGAGACATAAACATGTACATGCCCTGTAGTAGCCTCTGAGGAGACATAAACATGTACATGCCCTGTAGTAGCCTCTGAGGAGACATAAACATGTACATGCCCTGTAGTAGCCTCCGAGAAGACAAAGAAAGAACTGGACCTCCCTCAGCCAACTCATTAGAGTGAGGTCAATCATGATTGTGCATGGGGCTGGCAATCTCATTATGTAAAACAAATGACTATAAAAGTTACTGCTGCAGGACCACTAGTTTTGATGGAGGCTTCCTGTAATAGGATCAGCTACAGGGGTGGTTCCAAGCAGAACAAAATAGGAGATGAAGGAACGAATGAACATACATGAACATACATGAACATACATGCACAAATACTCTCACATATATTATTATATAGGCCTAAGTAATCTAAACCGCCAGGTATGACACTGGTAACACTAGCGTACAGATACCAATACACTCCCAGCGGTGGAAAAAATAAGAAATTTCATAATCTGTTCATTTTGTCCAGTATCGATCACTTTAACGAGAGATGTGATTACATAAATTATGACATGAGGTCAGAAGGTGTGGCCAGACCGCTACTTGGACGACATAATCTTGACAAACTCTGCAAATAAGAGAAAATATGTCAAAGGTTAATTTTGGTTACAAATAAAAAAAAGGTTAAATAAAACAATCAATAAAACCCTGAATCAATAATTTTGAGCAATGAAAATAATACGATTCATGAGGCTAAGAGCTCAGTATTAAAAAGTGAACATCATCAAACAATTAGCTTTATGACTCTCATTATAAAGACAATAATAAGGATTTTAAAATAGAATACACTCAGACCGTAAAGTCTTTTATGTTGGCCATGTGCCCTAATATAAACAATGCACCCTGTGACTAGTGTGAACAGGGCACACCTCGCAAAATGAGGCAAAATTGTATTTAAAAAAAAAATAAAATTATAATGTTACAGATATGATACAAAAACAAAAAGATAATAATGTTACAGATATGATACAAAAAAAGATTATAATGTTACAGATACAAAAAAGAAAAGATGATAATGTTACAGATATGATACAAAAAAGAAAAGATGATAATGTTACAGATATGATACAAAAAAGAAAAGATGATAATGTTACAGATATGATACAAAAAAGAAAAGATGATAATGTTACAGATATGATACAAAAAAGAAAAGATGATAATGTTACAGATATGATACAAAAAAGAAAAGATTATAATGTTACAGATATGATTTTTAAAATAAAAAAAAAAGATTATAATGTTACAGAAAAGATTTTTAAAAAAGATTATAATGTTACAGATAAGATACAAAAAAGGAAAGATTATAATGTTACAGATACGATACAAAAAAGAAAAGATGATAATGTTACAGATATGATACAAATAAGAAAAGAATATAATGTTACAGATATGATACACAAGATAAAAGATGATAATGTTACAGATATGATACACAAGATAAAAGATTATAATGTTACAGAATCATGACAGAAGTTTCAGAATGGAGAAGGAAGTAAAGGTCAAGGTAGTCCCATAGCAGATACTGCTGTAGGGGAGTGAAACTCCTAGGTCTAGTTTTGAGAGCTGGAGGTGGCTAGTTTCCTTTCTTGCTTCTTTGCCTTCCCTAACTCAAGAGCAGAGTCAGGTACATATTCACAGCTGGATGGACTGGAGTGTGACGCCACCGTGTTTTGAACCCACGACAGGCCAGAGCTCTAACCACTTTGACCATTGGATGCTTAGAAAGAACTACAAATGAAAATGTCCAATGAGCACATAACCCACCAAAACATGGAGGGGAAATAATTATGTTGTCTTCTTTTGGCTGCATGTTCTGATGATGGTGCTAATTACACTAGTCAACAAATTTTCAAAAGTTATTTGTACCAGAAATTAAATATACCATTTCTTATTGATTTTGACATGCTGATTTCAAATATCATAATGAAATTCACCAATTGGCTCTGGTTTTTTTTTAAATGATGAATTTACATTACAGTAATACAAATAATGTATGCTTGTTTAATTCTCTGGGGTGAACAGCTAGTCTTTCTACTTTAGCATTATAAAAATTGTGGTTACATACTCAATTAATTGATATTTCAACATAAAATGATAGAAAAAATAAAAACATTATTTAAAGTTCACATATCATGTTTTAAAAAGGCACATTTGAACCCATTCCGTCATTATTCAGTCGCTGTTTGAGCTCTCTTTGCTTGCTTCTTGTAGTCAATCGATGAGGTGTCTCTTGTCACAGTCCAACAGTAATCAGCAAGCATTGAAGGGCTCCAATTGCCTTAATACCTTGTCTCCATAGCAGCAATGTCCTGGTAAATCGTTCACCATGCTCATCACTGACCTCTCCAGAGTTTGACGTAAAGAAATCCAGATGAGAATCCAGAAAATGAATTTTCAAAGACATGTTGCAGCCAAGACTCTTATACTTCAGAAGGAGATTTTCTACAATTTCATTGTAATTATCAGATCTGTTGTTTCCAAGAAAATTGTCCCCACTGACTTAAATGCTAGCCATGCTGCTTTTTCCTTGCCATGCAACACGCAAAGAAACTCGTCATCATGAAGAAGTTTTCGAATTTGCGGACCAACAAATACTCCCTCTTTTATTTTAGCTTCACTCAGTCTTGGAAATTTTCTGATGAGGTATTTGAAAGCCTCATTTGTTTTCTCCATTGCCTTGACAAAGTTTTTCATGAGACCCAGCTTAATGTGCAAGGGTGGCAACAAAATCTTGCTGGTGTCAACAAGTGCTGGGTTCTCAACTTTCTTACTGCCAGGCTGCATGACTGCCTGATTGGCCAATGTCTTCTGAATTAATGGTCACTTCGTGCACGGCTATCCCACTCACAGAGAAAGCAACAGTACTTGGTGTATCCACCCTGTAGTCCAAGCAAAAGAGCGACCACTTTTAAGTCACCGCAAAATGACCAATGATGATGAACGTAGTTTATACACTTCAAAAGCTGCTTTTTGTTTAATAAGTTTCTTTCATATGAACTGCGTGACCAACTGGAATTGGCGGTAACACATTACCATTATTCAACAAAACAGCTTTAAGTCTCGTCTTGGATGAATCAATGAAAAGCCTCCACTCTTCCGGTATGTAATTGATTTTGAGGGTTGCCTTTAAACCAGAAATGTTGTGGCACGCAGAAAGGTCACCCTCTTTGAAAAAGAATGTAATAAGCGGCTTCTGTCGGTTCCTATACACAGACATTGTAACATCTTCTGCCAGGAGATTCCACTGTTGCAATCTGGAACCCAAAAGCTCCGCCTTGTTCTTCGGTAAATTCAGATCTCTTACAAGATCATTCAGTTCACCTTGGGTTATTAAGTGTGGTTTAGTGGATGTAGTTTGCTCAAAATCTGGGTCACTTGAGGTTGATGGTTCAGGACCACCAATGTCCTCTTCTTCATCAGTGGAAGCAGCTGAAAATGATTCTGACACTTTGGGAACTGGTAGGTCATCGCCATGTGGTACCGGACGTATTGCAGAGGGGATGTTTGGATATTCCAGAGTCCATTTTTTCTTCTTTGATATGCCTTTCCCAATTGGAGGGACCAAGCAAAAGTAACAGTTGTTGAAATGATCAGTGGGCTCTCTCCAAATCATTGGGACTGCAAAAGGCATAGCTTGCCTTTTGCCAGTCAACCACAGTTTAAGATGTGGTGCACATGTATTGCAGCATATGTGTGGCGCCCGGCTCTTATCTTGATCTCCTATTCTGCAGCCAAAATACAAACTGTACGCCTTCTTAATCACTTTAGTTATATTTCGTTTTTGTGATAGAAATGTCACCTCGCCACATATATAACAGAAATTATTAGCACTGTTCACACATGTCCTAGGCATTTATAACTACGATACTTTTGATACGGGCAAATGCATTAACTAATGGCAAAATTTTATCAGAGATAAGATATTTATACACAAAGGTGATGTAATCATAGGTAGGATTGCATCATCAACTTCTAGTTACATTTTTATTGGTCATTAGAAAAAAAATTATGCAATAGCCCACAACAGTTGCGTCATATATATAAATTGACCGTAATTAAATAAACTAGTAGCATATATCTTGAAAACTAGAGCCAATCAACATTTTTTAATGTCATTTTCGTTTTCAGCACACCAAAATTAGTTAAGATCAGCTATTTTCATTCCTGGTACATTTTGGATGTTGACTAGTGTTATCTTGTGGTTATTTCATTCCATTTTAAATTCATTGAATCTTTCTAGCCAAACTTATCATGACTTATGGTCAATGGTAAATGCACCAGGAAAAAATGTAAATGCCTGCATTTGGTGCTCAGTTTATCTTTCACAGTGCAATGCGCTCCATTTCCATATTTTCCCAAAAATGCACCACAATAAAATTGAAAGGCCTGCGCATTCTTTTTTAAATGCGTGTTGGATTTAGCTTGCATGGTGCAATGTGCACCTTTTCTCTATTTTTCCCTGAAAGCAAGTGGGATTGTTTTATTGTTCGTTAAAGACGTTTCAGTAAGACACTTAGTAATATGGGGATTTTCTTCTCCTTCTTCTTTAAGTACCATGCTTTGTCGCATAGGTGATCATGTCTCTCCACAACTTCATGTCTACATTGATCAACTATGTTGTTGATGTTTTTCCATGCTATGATGTCAAACTGTCCAGAATCTTCTCTCTTTCTATCTTTCTTGCTGTCACGATATACTTCAGCTTCCTTCTTCTTATAACATGATCAAAGAAAGTGGATTGCTTCCTTCTAACCTGGGGAATAAGCTTCCTTTACACTTTGCAAGACAATTCTCATTACTCATTTTAGCTGTCCATGATATTTGTAACATTCTTCTGTAAAACTTCATCTCTGTGGCCTCTAGTGTTTTTCCTATTTGTTAACTAATTGTCCATGGCTCACTTTCGTATGTCAGGATAGCTTCTACATAACACAGAAGTACTCTCTTTCTTAAATCTATTGACAAAGAGCCACCATTGCAATGGTAAAACATATCATTTAGTCATAACGAACACACACCATCAAAATCTATCTCTCCATTCCCATCCAGGTCAACCTCCCTCATCATCTCTTGAACCTCTTCCTCTGTCACTCTCTCTCCCAGGTTTATCATCACACGATGAAGCTCTGCAGTTGAGATCAAACCATTGCCATCTTGGTCTACAACCCTGTCAAAGAGACATTTTATATTATCTTAGAAAATGAATATCTAATGTGTTTAATTATCTCATAAAAATTATAGACGAACGTCTGACATGTAATATCATCTTGAAGAAGATCCGACATTGTTATCACTTTGGAGAAGAATGTCTGAAATTTTATATCCACTATAGAAGAATGTCTCAGCTACATCAACTATAGAAGAATGTCTGACCTACATCAATTATAGAAGAATGTCTGACCTACATCAATTATAGAAGAATTTCTGTTATTTTATATCAACTATACAAGGTAAGGTAAAGATAAAGGATCCCGTTACACGCCCATTGGGAATACGGTGTTAGGCCCATATTTTCTTGACCATCGGCACACCAGGGGGTGATGTGGTCAGCCTCATGCCAGCCGCCTTAACCTTCCCAGAGTTGTTCTGGTACCCAATTCATGAGGCTGGGTCGATCCCGGAGCTGTTTGCGGTCTAAAAAATCCCACCTCAACTGGGGATCGAATCATGGACCACCGAGCTAGGAACTATACAAGAATGTCTGATATTTTTTATCAAATATAGACGAATGTCTGTTATTTTATATGAACTATACAAGAATGTCTGATACTTTATATCAACTATACAAGAATGTCTCGTTTACATCAGCTATAGAAAAATGTCTGTTACTTTATATCAACTATAGAAGAATATCTTACATCAGCTGTAGAAAAATGTCCGATTTACATTAACTATAAAAGAACGTACCAACATCAACTTTCGAAGAATGTCTGACCTACATCAATTATAGAAGAATGTCTGACTTACATCAATTATAGAAGAATGTCTGTTATTTTATATCAACTGTACAAGAATGTCTGATATTTTATATCAACTACAGTATAGAAGAATGTCTGTTATTTTATATGAACTATACAAGAATGTCTGATACTTTATATCAACTATACAAGAATGTCTCATTTACATCAGCTATAGAAAAATGTCTGTTAATTTATATCAACTATAGAAGAATGTCTTACATCAGCTATAGAAAAATGTCTGATTTACATTAACTATAAAAGAACGTATGACTAACATCAACTATCGAAGAATGTCTGACTCACATCAGCTATAGAAAAATGTCTGACTTACATCAACTATAGAAGAATGTCTGATATTTTATATCAGCTATAGAAGAATGTCTGACTTACATCAACTGCAGAAGAATGTGGGATATTTTATGTTAACTATAGAAGAATGTCTGACTTACATTAACTATAGAAGAATGTCTGACTTTCATCAGTATAGAAGAATTTCTGACTTACATCAACTAAAGAAGAATGTCTGATTTACATCAACTAAGGAAGAATGTCTGACTTATATCAACTAAAGAAGAATGTCTGACTTACATCAACTGTAGAAGAATGTCTGACTTACATCAACTGTAGAAAAATGTAGGATATTTTATATCAACTATAGAAGAATGTCTGACTTACATCAACTGTAGAAGAATGTCTGACTTACATCAACTGTAGAAGAATGTCTGACTTGTATTAACTATAGCAGAATGTCTTATATTTTATATCAACTATAGAAGAAAGTCTGACATATTGACTATAGACAAATGTCTGACATTTTACATAAACTATAGAAGAATTTCTGACATTTTATTACAACAATAGAAGAATGTCTGACATTTTATATCAACTATAGAAGAATGTCTGACATTTTACATCAATTATAGAAGAATGTCTGACATTTTATTTCAACTATAGAAGAATGTCTGACATTTTATATCAACTACAGAAGAATGTCTGACATTGTATATCTACTATAGAAGAATATCAAACACAATGACCGGTAGGCAAAGGTACCGTCAGTAATGGTCATACTGTCCGCGAGTTAAACTGCAAGTGAGACGCTTGAGATCAATGGCTTCAGGAAAAAGAAATAGCAACCCTTGACAAGGAACATCCCTATTTGCACCTCAAAAAAGTAAATAAAAGGCAGAGTGAAGAAATTTCACAAAGGGATTTTGAAATCTCGAAGTTACGTAGAAGAGTTGATAGAGAATATTGTCACACTTTGACAATGACAAGGGCACTGTATGACATGCCAATAATACCAAAGGGTGTTAGCAACTTGTCAGCACACCATGAAAAAGTTAAAGTATCATTTCGAGGAAGAAATAACTTTTCCAGACATAACTTTCCCACCAGTGTTTCTGGTCAAAAACCCAATACATTTGACGATAAATATGCAAGGCGTCATGCCGGGACCAAAGATGGTGGTGTGACAGGCCATTCAACATATCAGTATATGCCAGGTCTCAGAAATGAGTTACAGGATCAACCTAATCATTATACATCTGATCGTAAGAATGCAGACCAGGGTGTCAAATGTGACACTAAAGCGACTGATATAATTCATATTGGTTCACATTATGAGGATATAACTCGTTACATGAACTGGAATACTCAGAATGAGGTCACTACATATGTAAATTATGGTCTTGCTAAATCTTTTGAGCAGTCCTTTACGACATGCTCCAAACCACACTCAAATACCACTAATAACCATAGGAATGTCTGACATTTTATATCAACTATAGAAGAATGTCTGACATTTTATATCAACTATAGAAGAATGTCTGACTTACATCAAGTTTAGAAGACTGTCTGATTTACATCAACTATAGAAGAATGTCTGACACTTTATATCAACTATAGAAAAATGTCTGACTTACATCAATAATAGAAGAATGTCTGACTTACATCAACTATAGAAGAATGTCTGACATTTTACATCAACTATAGAAGAATGTCTGACATTTTACATCAACTATAGAAGAATGTCTGACATTTTATATCAACTATAGAAGAATGTCTGACATTTTATGACATCTTTACGAAGAATGACAATTCATGTGATATTGAAAGAGTTGTTGGCATTTTACTGAAACAAACTGAAATAAATAATACACGTGGAACAAACATAATTGCTTATTAAAGGAGTTTTACCAGTCTTACTTGAAGGAGAAAGAAAGGTGTTTTGCCAATCTTAACTTGAAGGAGAAAGAAAGGTGTTTTGCCAATCTTACTTGAAGGAGAATGAAAGGTGTTTTGCCAATCTTACTTGAAGGAGAATGAAAGGTGTTTTGCCAATCTTACTTGAAGGCGTCTCTCAGTTCCTCTTCTTTACTTGTGAATCTGCTCTGGCCTGACATCATGGCAAGGAACTCTGAGAAATCTACTCTCCCATTTCCTGGAGGAATGAGGAAAGAAATACTCCAGTTTTTAGTTGTTACTTCATGTATGTTACATGTACTCTGGACAGGGCCAGATTAAGAACTCCGAAGGCCCTAGGCAATTGTAGCGAGAGGAAAGATATAATGATGATGATATCCTGGACAAATAGATGTATCAGATGATACCAGGTTAGTGCCAGATAAGAGACTGGTCTTACAAGAAATACCCCATTCTCTGAAAAGAGTAATGGTGTATCGACATCAAAGGTATAGTAAAGCTGTATAGGTTCCTAGATGAGATGGTAATGCACTATCTTAGGTTCCTATGGTGCCCCTCTCCAGACTAACCTTAGACACTGACTCTGCTAGGTGTAATTAACTAACCAACAAGAATTATGAACCAAACTTAAATAATTCAAAAAAGACTGTTGGTACAATTTATAATTTATTTATGTACAGGGTCTTTCTTTGTTTTGTTGGCTAATTTTCAAATAAACTCAAATTGATTCAATATATATATATATATATATGGTTTCACTGTCAAGTATTTATATTATATTTAATGTTAATTAAAATTCATCTTCATCTGTTTTCTTGATCTTTGATGAAAGCTGTCTTTCTTCTGTGCTAAACTTGAACAAATGTTAATATTATTATTTCACATTTTATAATGGCATTTGCTATGTTCTTTAACACCACAGACTTGTGTCATCATTCCAATGTTCACTTGTAGAGTATAACTCGTAAGTTATAGGTTCCATAATCTTTAGATTCTTATAATCTTAAGTTTTTAATTTCTTTTGTGTGGTATGGATTTTTTGTAAAGTCAAGTAGCCCCAAACAAGGCTACTTAACTTCAAATGTTCTTCTAGGCCTGGCCCAGTAATGGAACTGGAAAGAATCCCACAACTGCGGTTCTTCCAATCTTAAAGGTGGCACTGTTGAAGACCCACTGACTTTTCACAAGGGCTCAGAACAATAAAAGCTTCCTCCAGCTGACTTCGGCACGTAGAATTTAGTAAACTCTTCAAGGCAGGATATAACCTGAAATATAATATATATAACCTACATAGTATCGCTCACTGGCTCTCTATCCAGTCAGGAGGTAATATGAGACCGATCAGACAAGATGTGGTTACTCGTGAGAATCATAGCAAGTACAAAATAACATAATTCATTTAATTAATAGAACACTATTCCAGTAACTCTCTGGTTACAGTTTGTACATGATTTGCTTCGTTACAATCAGATGGCCTTGTGGAAAGAGTTATGTTATAACTCAATTTGTACAGTAAAATAATTTCTTTCATTCTTTCCAATAAGGTGGTTCATTCCAGCAAGCTTAACATCTTCAAAATACTTTCCTAACACTAACATCACAATATACACGACCATCTGCTTTCATTTCACAGTTAAATTTAGCTAACAGGTTGAATTCCCTCCAAGAATTACACAGTGATTTCACACACTTATCCACTTCTATAAGGCACATATTAATAATATAATTATATATACATATGTAATTACATTCTTTCTTACCCTCAAATGCATGCAGATCGGCTTTTAATGGCTCTACAGACTGTGTTACCCTGCAGATGGCAATGGAGTCTGGTAGTAAACGACTTCGATCGTGTCTGAAGTTTTGAATTGTGTGGCAAGTGTTTTACTATTGGTACCTTCCGCCTTTTATAGGTCAAGGTTTCCCGTACGAGAAAGCATCAAGGCCAAAGTATTTTGTAGACTAGAAAAAGTGAAAATCTTAGGCGTTCTGTGCTGGTAAAAAAAAACTGAAATCGTTCTAGTTTCTTGATATCTGAACGGATTTCCTTCATCCTATATTATTCTTAGGGCTAAGCTCTATCAATTGCAGTATCTCTCTTATGTCTAGATTAATCCGACTTTTCACTGGAGCAGCCTAAACATGGCAAAGCACAACATGGTTCATGCTTCGATGCATTAAATACACATTTTCTCCGGTTCTACACCACTTCCAGTGAAATTATAGATATCTGCCAATAGCTAATGATCCCTATTATCGAATTAGGTTCCCCATCATTGATATATTCCATTCATTTAGCACATTGCCTTTCGAAAAATTGTCAACATCTACACTTTCTCGTCTTCCTACTAAAAGGGCTTACAAAATATTAGCATTGCGTGACCCGAGCTGCCGTTTTGATTGGTTGTTTGGATTCTCGGAATTTCTGTACGGTGTAATGTTTTGAATGATAGCCGAGATCGGATTCAGGCTCATCACAGCAATTAAGATATTTTGGGGACCCTCCAATCTTCTAAAAGGTGAAACTTAAAAAATAAAAAAAACTAATGGAACTTAGATAAATGTTTTATTAATATAAAATAATATGGAAAAAAACAAGAGTTTTGGTAAAGGTAGTGGAGTACTCACAAAGAAAATATAATTTAAAAAAAAGGGGGGGGGGGCGGGGCGCGTGGAAGTGATTAATAAACTATCTGTTGTACAGATACTATTGCCATGCACGCACAAGCCAGCCAGCTATCGTGCACGTGTCGTTGCTGTATAAATCTGTGCGTTATGATTCCGTTTCTGGTTTTCGCGGGGCCCCTGTAAGCCTGAGGCCTTAGGTCCGTGTCTGGGGCCTAATGAATAATCCGGCGCTGACTTTGGATGACTGTCATCATATAACCAGCGATCACCATTGCTTCTACAACCACCATAATAGTTTTTTACGCATATGATTTTCTATCCAAAAATACATTTTTAATACTGGAAGTAAATCCAAACGATGTGGAGTTTCAGCCACACTCACGCAATAAAAGGCGTTAACTTTTTATCAAGTAACTAATAATTAATTGATGAAACACCACGTTTAGGCCACCATACTCCCCCCACAGCTGTAGTGCAGTTGTTAGGTGCACTGGCTTCCTAGCTCGATGGTCCATGGTTCAATCCCCAGTTGAGGTGGGATTTTTTAGACCTCAAACGGCTCCGGGGTCTATTCAGCCTCATGAATTGGGTACCAGAGTAACTCTTCTGGGAAGGTTAAGGCGGCCGGCGTGATGCTGACAACATCACCGCTAGTGTGCCGTATGGTCAAGAACATATGGGCCTAACACCATATTCTAAATATGTCTCAGGTTGTGTAACGGGATCCTTTCCCTTTTTTACTCCCCTCACCCCTCACCGTTGTGTAAAACAGTAGTTCTCAACGTGGGCTATGTGACCTCCCATAGGGCCATGCAATGTTTCTAAAGGGAAAAGGGGGGGGGGGGGGGGGGGGGGGGGGGGGGGGGGGGAGACAGTAAGATGGTAAAGTACCTTTTTTCAGCTAACAGCGACTATGGGGGTGGGGCACAGAGGTAAATGAGGCTCAGAAGGGGGCCATGAGCAAAACAAGGTTGAGAAACCTTACTTACTTACTTAGTCGTTCCCCTTCTACCGTGAGGTGTAGAGGTTTGGAAGAGAGAGCGCCAGACTATCCTATCGGCTGTCTTCCTCCTGGCCTGGTTCCATTCTAGTCCTCGGTCCTTCAAAGCTTGTCTAATGTTGTCCTCCCAGCGGACTCTGGGTCGTCCTGGGGGTCTGGATCCCTGGCTCTTTGTTTCCCATGCTTGTCGTGGTAGCCGATCTTCTCCCATTCTGCAGACATGGCCAAACCATCTTAGTTGGTGTGGTAAAGTGGGATGATATAAATATTTATAGGGGACTTAGTGTACTGACTGAGATCAGCTGTGAAGGTATCTGTATCTAATAAGTGTGGTGTATTACAGATCACCTTACTGGCTACCACATTTATACCTCAGTCAGAATTATTCTGGAATATTGTGATGACTACGTTGAATGTCTAGGGTTATGATAATGATGAAGTGTAAGTCACAACAACAACAGACAGATAAACAATTTAGTTTAATCCACAACTCTTTACAACACTGTGACACTCACACACATAAAACACTCTATAAGACTATCTTAATAAGTCAAGTTTTAAAGTTTAAAAAAATATATGTATTAATTCCTTCAAATATTAGATATCCTGATTCAACTACAAAGTGAACCAGGAATCACAATCAAATGTAATCACAAGTTATATGTACATAATTTATAGATATGATCTTTGTATTGACATATTTTATTATTATTATTCCATGTGTGTAATTTGTGAAGTAGTACTATGAAGTAATACTGGCTTTTCAAGCTAGGTTGTTGTTTGTCATCATGACTTCAAGTGTTTGCTTATGGTGGAAATTGTATTGGGAAAAGTTCACAGTTCCTGTCAATTGAAACAATTTATTGTCCCTCTTTAATTAATATATTGTCAATTTTTGAGGGGGCACATAGGATTGAGCTGCTCTGGCCACAGAATCTTATCTTCTGTGAGGGCGGCAGGAAACAGTCTCCTCGGCTCGCTTGCTTCAATGTGTTCTTGAGACACCTCACTGGTCGCTATCTGGACCAAGGGGTATGCTATCAGCCTCTGGATTCAGCAAAACGCAGACCAGGTGCTGCTTCAATAAGTTAGGACCACGGTCCCTGAAACAAGAAGGTTGTACCTCCTACTTCAGAACTAATTTACAATCTATTTCCACACTGAGCACAATACATAATGTGGTGAAGTGGGATGTTATAAATATTTATAGGGGACTTAGTGTACTGACTGAGATCAGCTGTGAAGGTATCTATATCTATTAAGAGTAGTGTATTATAGATAACCTTACTTGCTACCACATATCTATATATCTCAGTCAGAATTATTCTGGAATAGTGTGATGACTACGTTATGTGTCTAGGGTATGTGTATGATGAAGTGTAAGTCACAACAACAGACAGATAAACAATTTAATTTATTCCACTACACTTGACAACACTGTGACACTCACATACATATAACAATCTATGAGAATATCTTAAAGAAGTCACTGATAACTTTTCAAATAACAATATGTATTCATTGTTGTTATGAATGAATATGTGTGTCCTGATTCAAATACAAAGGAACCAGGGATCACAATCAATTTTAATTACAAGTTATGTACAGAATGTATTAATATGAATATTGTAGTGACATATATTATTACAAATATCCTATGTGTGTCAGTTGTGTAGTAGTAAAATGAGGTAATACTGGTTTTGTTTTGTTCAAGCTCTGTTGGTATTTGTCATCATGACTTCAATAGTTTGTCTTTTGGGACTAGTATTGGAGATGTTCTCAGTTCCTAATATTAAGACAATTAAATTCCCCTCTGAATGTTGTTTTTACAAAGTTATTTCAAGAGGAGGGGACATAATGTTGAGCTCAGCTGGCCAAATCAGCTTATCTTGCGTGATGGCGGCAGGAAGGGACTCCTCTGCTCGAATTCTCCTCTGGGCTCTGGAGACACCTCACTGATAGCTAAAAAGACCAAGGAGTATGCTGTCCGACTCTGGATTCAGCAAAGCTCTGACCAGGTGCTGCTCAGTACCATCAAGACCACGGTCCCTGAAAACAAGAAGGATGTACCTTCTACTTCATAACTAATTGATACTCTAGTTCTACACTGAGCACAATACAACACAAACATTGAGTTCAGAGCGTTAGGCCAACTGTCAGCTTCATCTGAAATACTTTATACCAGTATTTACCACCTTAATGGTCACTACGCCTCTGCACTTCCAGCATTATTTCTGTCTAATCAATCATCCAGGTGTCAGTGTACTATTTGGCCATTCCATGCCGTTTTACTTCCCTCCGACACCCTCTGTTCAGGCTGGAGCATTATAGGCTTTATCTCCTGTTTGCCACTGAACTACACATATATATACAGGCATAAATTAACAATTTACATTCAATTTTCATTAAAAGATACTGAATGGTTCAAGCTTACCACAATTTCATGGAAATAAACACAGATACGTTGATTAGCAATGAATTCTGGCACAATTACTGGCACAAATTCCCATCTGCTTATGTTCCAGGCTTTTATTTAACAGAAATATGAGCTGGCTTCAACGCACTGTTGCTTTATCAAGATTATTTGCACTAGTGGTCTCGAACTAACGCTCCTAAGTGAGTATATCAGCGAGTCTAGCCAATGAGGCCACGTTTCGACAAGTGTTTGAAAAAATGTTACCTTTTCACGTCTCCCCTAACAACGAAAGATAGTATTTATAGCCCGACCTATCGTGGTTAGTCTTTCATTTGTTGCGCTCCAATCAATTTGGAGTTTATAGGGTAGGCTATTTATGTCACGTAAGGTTTTTTCAAACACGTTATAAAAAATTTTATGAGCAGAAATGATTTTATGTTGTCAGGCATCCCCACTATTTTATTTTGGTTATAATTTATTAATTCCTGGACTATTTGCGTAACGTTTTACATATTCTTTGTCAGCAAGCCCTAAGGAACCCAAATATCCAAATTTAAAAGAGCTACGTGGCTGCGTTCAAAATATGTATTTTCTACCTCCTGTTTCGAAGATGTGCTGTCTGGGTACTGTTATGTTTTCAACCGTAAACCCATCTATTGTTATCTTTCCTAATAAGCGTTTTTTATGATTTTAAAACCTAACTCTGGGAAGGGTAGTGAATTTATCACTGTCCGTCCGAAAAAGTTAGTGCATGTAGTCTTACACGCGTGATGGCAGCATTTGTGTATCGCGCGAAGCGTGTTTAGTGTTCGGCTTTCTGCCTCTCCCTTCTCGCTATCCATTTGTCCATCTGTTCGTTCGTTTTGGTAACGCAGTATAATTAATGTTAGGATTAATTTAGGTCATTACGCAGTCTGCCTCTCAATGTTTTTCCAAGAAATACAGCACACGTTTCATTGAAGAAAGCGGGTATAATACAGTAAGCTTTTACTATCAACGTGAAAGCGTTACAATTTGCAGACGAAGCAGAAAACAAGGGGGATTTCGAGTACCTTCTTTGTGACAGCACTGTTATTTACCATTGCTCTTTTCTTTATTAATTTTATTTGTTAGGCTTCATATTTACCTAATAATTTATATATGTGGATTAGAATATTCCACGACACCTCCCCTCTTAAAACAGACATTATATGTCAGTCCTTTATTCTATATTCACATAGAGAAATTTATTATTATTTCTGGGGTTTACGGTGATTCTCATCACACGGATGGCGGCTTAAAAAATCCGCTCCCAAATTTGTTTTTCCAGATATATACTCAATGCTAAAATTATATGGAGCCAAAAGTAAAGACCATCGGAGTAACCTGGAGTTCTCATGCCTAGCCTGTGCTAGAAACGATAACGGTTTGTGGTTCAAAATGGGTTTACTTGTGAGCTTTTCCTTCAATTCTTGGTAAGTCATTTCACATTGTGGTGTCCATGTAATGCGATCTGGATGTCCTTTACGTTTCAATTCAGTTAACGGTGCACATATGGAATTAAAGTTTTTGATATACTTCTGGTAGAAACCACATAATGAGACAAAGGATCTCACGTCCTTCTTGGTTTGTGGTCTCGGGGGTTTCTGTAGTTTCTCTAAATTCTTTGGGTCAGGGGTCATGTTTCCCTGATAAACTGTGTGTCCCAAAAATTCCAATTCTTTACATCCAACGCAACATTTGGTTGGTCGGGCTGTTAAATTTGCCTCCCTAAGTCGATCAAAAAGCATGTCAGAGGAAGTCAATCATGTTCCGCAAAATGTTTTTCAGTTGCTTTATGGATATCGTCCTTATAATTTGGTTAGACAGGGATTATTCAGAGGATCCAATAATTTTCTCATCATTCTAGAGAAGACACTAGGCGCATTCTTCAATCCAAATGGCAATCTATTAAACTCATAGTGTCCTTCTGAGGTACTAAAGCTAGGTATGGTCTAACCTCAGGCTTTACTGGAATCTGATAGTATCCTTTACTCAGATCCACTTTTGAGAAATATTTAGCTTTATTTAGTCTGGCAAACAGCTGATTTGTATCAGGCAATGGATCCACCTGTCCTTCTGTAATAGCATTCAGTCTCCTGTAATCTATACAGAGTCTATGTTCTCCAGAGGGCTTCCTTAAGAGTACAACCACCGGGGAACTATACGAAGACTCACTGTGCGAAATAATCTTCCTTCACATAGATAGTTATCCTCTTACCTTCAAAGCCTTTATCTTAGCAACGGATCGAATATGGTTTCATACAGTCAGGTGTGGGGTCTATTAGTTTCATATCATATTCCATTAGGTTTGTATGCCCTGGTCGGTCTGTTAACACCTCTGCATGATTATTTAGAACCTGTTGCACTCTCTCTTTCTGAGTTTTCGTTAAATGTGTACTGATTTTCACCTGTGCTGCTGTCTCACAGGGGTGTAATGGATATTCAAATGATGAAAGTGGTTCCTTTTTCATCTCCATGGCGATGGACAAGGTCAACAAGTGTGTCTCTTCCTGATGTTCTCTTTCCAAATATTTCTTCAGGAGATTCACATGATAGATTTTTTCTTTCCCCTTCTTATCTATCTTATAATTTGTTCTAGACACCTTCTCTAGAACTGTATATGGACCCTGCCATCCAATTTGTAACGTATTCTGACTCCCGGGCAAAAGAAGCAGTACTTTCTCTCCCACAGCCAAATTTCTGTCTTTCGCCTTCCTGTTATAATAGGCAGCATGTTTCTTCCTGGCTTGTTTCAAATTTTCATTGGCAAGTTTCCAGCCAGTTTTCAACCGAGTGGTCAGCTAATTCACATATTGGTATGAAGATGTAATGTTTTCCTCTGCCTTTTCATCAGTCCACGTTCTTAACAAAGCTACATATGGACCTTTAATTGTGTGGACCTATTTGTCCATGCACCGGTAAGGTCTCTTCCACTCGAAGCTTTATAGTGATGATTTTTCCTCCCAGAATTATCATTCACAAAACGACCGCTACCAATTTTTCTTTTGGGGCTTTCTCCCCACTTAAAATTCTTGATGAGAAGATTTCGCCACTCTACAGCTACATCTTCTCCCCAGTTGGTTAAAGTCCGATTTGATGGATCTGTCGGCTAATCCTGTGTGGTAAGCATCTTTTTGCACTCTCCGACATAGTGGCCTTTGTAAAACATTTAAGTGAAGCTTGTTCGTGTCAAAAGGGGCTTCCCATTTCCATTTGGTCCACTTTAATCAAATCTATTTTTCTTTTTATTGTCAGCATAATATTGCCCCGTGGACGTGTCCGATGTGGAGGTCCTTATCCATTTTCCCCCTATGTGGGTGTTCCCTCAAGTGGCTATGCTACACCTTATCTGCAAAATTCTCAAAGTCCCCATCGTGCTTTTGGGCCTAATAATTATTGTGAAATCCCACCTTTTGAATGATGGTACCTATTTTTTCATGGTCCCCATCTGGTTTCACATGTAGGCTCCTATTAAGTCTGCCCTATATCTTTTAGGAAGTACCAGCTGTCCCTGACCTTTGGATCTAGCTCCAGTCTTCCTATACATCAACTTGTTTTTCATGTCAAAATCTCCCTTGCCTGGTTGTATGACAAGATTGACAATTTTCTGAAACAAGGCTTGAGTGTTTTATCCCCAGCCTGTGCCTTCCTCATCTCTTCTGGAGTGGTATCCAACATAATATCCTCCTCCTGTCTTGAGGTCGACCTGACCTGAAGGGTTGCCATATACACAGGTTTCCTTCTGCAACGGTCAGTGTCATGATTGTCCATCTGACAATTCTTACACCACCTTTTTCCTTGGTTGAAAGATTTTCTTTCATCATATTTCCTTTCATCGAATTGTGGGAATTTATTTTTATTTTCATACCGTGGCCTATCAAATTGGTGCTTACCTTATTGATCCTTAGGATCAAATTTATTAAAGTTCTGTGGTGCCCTAAAGTTATCCACTTGTTTCTTTTTATTACTTGTTACCTCTGCTTGAGCTGCTTGATACCTTTCAGCAACATTTAGCAACTCATCCAGCCTCTCTGCACCTTGTTCCATGAGAAACTTTCTCAGGTCTGGAGCCATGGACTCTCTTAATTGCTCTATAAGGACCATTTCCTTAAGATCTTGGGTTTTCCCCAGAGAAGTCCATTTCTCCAAGTATGTCTCTATTCGTGCAGAGAACTGGTGATAGGTTTCACCTGACAGTAGTTTAGCATTCCTAAATTTTTTCCTATAAAATTCTGCATTCTTTTCAGACCTTAACAAAAGAGCCTGCTTTAGCATGTCATAATTTTCCTGATCACCTCTGCTCATTTTTGCAAAAACTTCATAAGCTGCCCCACGAAGTCCCTGAGATAACTTTAAGCTCCACCTTTCTCTCTCTAACCCATACGTGGTAGCTAATAGCTCATACCTATTTAGGTAGCTCTCTATATCATCGTCTTTCTCAACAAAATGATCTAAATGAAAATTCATAGCTGAGGTTGAGGCTCCTTGAGTAACCGTAGCATCAGAGGCAAAGGGACTGGCACCATTTTCAGGAGCATGGCCTTGAAACTCAAACTCCCTTAGTCGTAACTCATGTTCCCTTTGTAATCTTTTATCTTCTGCTTCCCTTTCTGCAGCTAATTTCCTCTCTTCCCTTTCTGCAGCTAATTTCTTCTCTTCCCTTTCTGCAGCTAATTTCTTCTCTTCCCTTTCTGCAGCCAATCTTCTGTCTTCTGCTTCCAATTTCTTAGCCTCAGCCTCAATCTGCAACCTCTTAGTCTCAGCCTCAGCTTCAAACTGTAACTTCTTAATTTCCCTTTCAGCCTCTAACCTTCTTTCGGCTTCTTTTTCTAATCTTCTTTCTTCGCGTTCAATAAATTTGTCACATTCCGTAGTGACATAGGCAACCATAACTTGCCCATCTAATCCTAACTCTTTTGCAGTCTGAACAGCAGCAGATCGAAATTTGGCCAGGTCCGCCATTGTCTGTCAGGTAAATTTATACAATGTCTAACCAACAATTTAATCTCTAAATATATCTAATGGACAACACAGGCACCGTGAGCTCAACCTTATTTAATTCCACCCAAGGATACCTTTTAATTCTTATATTCCCTGAAGTGAATCACCCCCAATATTTTTAATAGGGAAAGATTCAAAATCCCAAGAGCGAGACCCCAATATATGTGGTGAAGTGGGATGTTATAAATATTTATAGGGGACTTAGTGTACTGACTGAGATCAGCTGTGAAGGTATCTATATCTATTAAAAGTAGTGTATTATAGATAACCTTACTTGTACCACATATCTATATATCTCAGTCAGAATTATTCTGGAATAGTGTGATGACTACGTTATGTGTCTAGGGTATGTGTATGATGAAGTGTAAGTCACAACAACAGACAGATAAACAATTTAATTTATTCCACTACACTTGACAACACTGTGACACTCACATACATATAACAATCTATGAGAATATCTTAAAGAAGTCACTGATAACTTTTCAAATAACAATATGTATTCATTGCTGTTATGAATGAATATGTGTGTCCTGATTCAATTACAAAGGAACCAGGGATCACAATCAATTTTAATTACAAGTATATGTACAGACTTTATCAATATGAATATTGTAGTGACATATATTATTAAAAATATCCTATGTGTGTCAGTTGTGTAGTAGTAATATGAGGTAATACTGGTTTTGTTTTGTTCAAGCTCTGTTGGTATTTGTCATCATGACTTCAATAGTTTGTCTTTTGGGACTAGTATGGAGATGTTCTCAGTTCCTGATATTAAGACAATTAAATTCCCCTCTGAATGTTATTTTTACAAAGTCATTTCAAGATGAGGGGACATAATGTTGAGCTCAGCTGGCCAAATCAGCTTATCTTGCGTGATGGCGGCAGGAAGGGACTCCTCTGCTCGAATTCTCCTCTGGGCTCTGGAGACACCTCACTGATAGCTAAATGGACCAAGGAGTATGCTGTCCGACTCTGGATTCAGCAAAGCTCTGACAAGGTGCTGCTCAGTACCATCAAGACCACGGTCCCTGAAAACAAGAAGGATGTACCTTCTACTTCATAACTAATTGATACTCTAGTTCTACACTGAGCACAATACAACACAAACATTGAGTTCAGAGCGTTAGGCCAACTGTCAGCTTCATCTGAAATACTTTATACCAGTATTTACCACCTTAATGGTCACTACGCCTCTGCACTTCCAGCATTATTTCTGTCTAATCAATCATCCAGGTGTCAGTGTACTATTTGGCCATTCCATGCCGTTTTACTTCCCTCCGACACCCTCTGTTCAGGCTGGAGCATTATAGGCTTTATCTCCTGTTTGCCACTGAACTACACATATATATACAGGCATAAATTAACAATTTACATTCAATTTTCATTAAAAGATACTGAATGGTTCAAGCTTACCACAATTTCATGGAAATAAACACAGATACGTTGACTAGCAATGAATTCTGGCACAAATACTGGCACAAATTCCCATCTGCTTATGTTCCAGGCTTTTATTTAAAAAAAATATGAGCTGGCTTCAACGCACTGTTGCTTTATCAAGATTATTTGCACTAGTGGTCTCGAACTAACGCTCCTAAGTGAGTATATCAGCGAGTCTAGCCAATGAGGCCACGTTTCGACAAGTGTTTGAAAAAATGTTACCTTTTTTCACGTCTCCCCTAACAACGAAAGATAGTATTTATAGCCCGACCAATCGTGGTTAGTCTTTCATTTGTTGCGCTCCAATCAATTTGGAGTTTACATGGTAGGCTATTTCTGTAACGTAAGGTTTTTTCAAACACGTTATAAAAAAATTTTATGAGCAGAAATGATTTTATGTTGTCAGGCATCCCCACTATTTTATTTTGGTTATAATTTATTAATTCCTGGACTATTTGCGTAACGTTTTACATATTCTTTGTCAGCAAGCCCTAAGGAACCCAAATATCCAAATTTAAAAGAGCTACGTGGCTGCGTTCAAAATATGTATTTTCTACCTCCTGTTTCGAAGATGTGCTGTCTGGGTACTGTTATGTTTTCAACCGTAAACCCATATAATGTTATCTTTCCTAATAAGCGTTTTTTGTGATTTTAAACCTAACTCTGGGAAGGGTAGTGAATTTATCACTGTCCGTCTGAAAAAAAGTTAGTTCTTGTAGTCTTACACGCGTGATGGCAGCATTTTTGTATCGCGCGACGCGTGTTGCAGTGCGTTCCTTTTTCAGCCTCTCCCTTCTCTCTTTATCCTTTAGTCCATCTGTTCGTTCGTTTTGGTAACGCAGTATAATTAATGTTAGGATTAATTTAGGTCATTACGCAGTCTGCCTCTCAATGTTTTTCCAAGAAATACAGCACACGTTTCATTGAAGAAAGCGGGTATAATACAGTAAGCTTTTACTATCAACGTGAAAGCGTTACAATTTGCAGACGAAGCAGAAAACAAGGGGGATTTCGAGTACCTTCTTTGTGACAGCACTGTTATTTACCATTGCTCTTTTCTTTATTAATTTTATTTGTTAGGCTTCATATTTACCTAATAATTTATATATGTGGATTAGAATATTCCACGACACATAACAAACACTGAGTTCAGAGCGGTAGGCCAACTGCTAGCTTCATCTGAAACAATTTACACCAGTATTCTTCTCCCTAATGGTTACTACGCCTCTGCAATTGCAGCATTATTTCCTTCTATACAATAAGATAGGTGTCACAGTACTGTTTGGCAATTCCATGCAGTTATACTTTTCTCCGACAAGTTTTGTTCAGGTTGGAGCAATATCTAGGCTTTGCCTCATGTTTGCTACTGAACCACACACATATACAGACATAAATTATCAATTTACATTCAATTTTCATCAAAAAGATATCAAATATGTCAATCTTACCACAATTCATGGAAATAATAAACAAATACGTTGACTGGCGATGAATTATGGCACAAATTCCGATCTGCCTCTGTCCCAGGCTTTTATTTAGAAAAATATGATCTGGATCTCAACGCACTGTTTCTTAGTAAGTTTATTTTAAAATGTGGCACTGAACAGACGCTCCTCATTGACTATATCAACGGGTCTAGCCAATAGGGCCATGTTTACAAAGCTTTTGAAAAAATTTTATCCTTCCTACGTTTCCCCTAACAACCAAAAATAGTATTTGCAGTCTGACTAATCATGTTTCGCCTTACATATACTTCCCGCCAATCAAATAGGATGTAACATGGTGGCCTATTTCCCGTAAAATGGTGGTTTCAAAACATGCCACTGTGCAATTCTGATTTGGTGCTGTCCGACATCCTCACTATTTTCTTTTGGCTATAATTTGATAATTCCTAGACTATTTGCGTAACACTTAACATATTCTTTGTCAGCAAGTCATAAGAAACCCAAATATATAAATTTAATGGAGCTAAGTGGCTGCGTTCAAAATATGCATTTTCTTCTACCTCCCGTTCACTTCGATACGATGTGGTGTCTCGGTACTGTCAGGCTTTCAGACATAAAACAGTATAATGTCATGTTTACTAATAAGCATTAAACAGGTTTTTAAACCTAACCCTCGTATTGGTAGTGTTTTTTTTTTTCACTGTCTATTTGAAAAAAAATTAGTGCTTCATGCCTTACGCTTGGGGTGGCATTAATCTTATATCGCGAGACGCGTGTTAGTGTTGCATGCGTTTCTCCGTTCAGCCCCCTCTCTTTCTATCCTAAGTCCATCTGTCCTTTCGTTTATGTTAACGTAGTGTATAAAATGAAATTAATGGAATATTAATCTAGGTCATTACGCAGTGTGTCTATCTCAAGGTTTTCTTAGAAATACAGTACACGTTTTATTGTAGAAAGCGTGTATTGATGCAGTAGGCTTTACTATCAACGTGAAAGTGTTACAATTTTGCAGACTGAGCATAAAAAGGGGGATCTCGAGTACAGTCATTGTGACAGCACTGTTCTTTACCATTCTTCTTTCCCTTTTATTGAATTTATGTGTTAGGCTTTACATTTACCTTTTAATTTATATATGTGGATTTAGAATGTTTCACGACAGTTGGGACTGTTCTATTTGGGTCTGCAGGGGGTGGGATTTTAGGCCTTGACGTATCGTTTGGTTGTGGACCATGTCTCTTCTTGTTACTTCAACCACCTTCCTCAGATACCTCATTTCTGAGGTTTGGATCTGGCTTTTGTGGGTTGTAGGCATTGCCCATGACTCGCATCCATATACAAGGTATCAAGACTGGGACATAGGCGGAGCGGTATAAAGCCATCTTCGTTTTCTTACCAACCTCTCTCTTGCTGAAGAATCCTCGATTTATGGCCTGAAAAAGTCTCCCAGCTGCTGATTTTCGAGTGGCCAACTCTTCTTTGATGCCTCCCTTTCGGTCTATAATAGCTCCGAGGTATTTAAAGTGGTCGACCTGCTCCAGGACCTGTTCTCCCAGCTTAATCTGATGTCTTCTTTCTTCTCGTGATATCACCATGGATTTTGTTTTAGAGCTGCTTATGACCTTCCCTCTTTTCTCCAGCTCTTCTTTCCAGACTTGCAGGTTGGATTGGAGATGGGCCTCTGATTTAGCAATCAGGACAACATCATCAGCAAATGCCAGCTCTGAAATACATACCTGTCTCATCTTCCAGTACCCCACTGAACACTTTCTTGTTCTTTCCTTACATGCCTTGATGACATCGTCCATGAGAAGTATGAAAAGATAAGGAGACAGGATATCACCTTGTCTTTGTCACAAAATTAACCATGATACAGCGTTAAAATATCTCCAATGATACAACGTAGGGATAAAAACTAATGCGTAAGCTGCTAGAATACATGATCGCCCACGCCGCGGGTCATCACCCGCCATGGAAATTAAATTGTTAGACTTGAAGGCAAAACGGAACGGGATGAGAACGGAGATCAAAAGGAAAAATCTGACTGAACGCGTGCTTGAAACTAGCAAGGCTAAAAGACGCAAGTGGTGGGGAAAGGAGGAAAAAGTCACGTTCCACAAGTTGACATAAAGTAAAGAAATCGACAAAAGGGACCTTGGATATTATACGCCACAGTCATTTCTTGGACGCTTTTGCGATAACTTAGTCCGTTTATTTGAATGCAGTGATGAACGCATTCCAGAAAATTCTAGAAATATTTGAAAAGTAACTTTTCTTAATAATAATGTTAGGAATATAAAACCTAGCTGGCCGGATGGCCCATCTTGAGCAGTGAAATAATATGCTTTCATTTATACAGACGGACAGATAATAAGAAAGATATTGACAAAAGACTGTGTTGTTCATATTGTAGTGGGTTTGATGGTATTGTATGCTGGTGATATTACTAAGTGTGATGCATGAGGTCAGCTGTGAAGGCTCCTGAGATAAAATGTAGCTGTGAATTGTCAGAAGGCCCTTCTTGCTACCACTACGACCTCACACCTATCTCTTTTTTACTAATGAATGTGGCTACGTTAAATGTCTAGGGTAATGATATGTAATGTGTTGTGGTAGTTTTCATACACACACACAGATATTTACTAAGTCTAATAATATTAATAAAATGTTATAATACACGGAACTAACTCAGTTGTGTAAAATTTTGATAGTAATTTTCTTACATTTATTTGTTCTGGACCAAGGTTTTATTTTGGCCAGAACATATGAAAGGTTTAGAAATTATGGAAAAATGCATGAATATTACATAATAAATGCAAGATGTGTACATATATATGTTACTAGACTAGTTAATATTATTACTGGTTATAGTATTAATCTATTGTGGGAGAATATTTAATGGATGTGCTGTTGGGGTGGCCTCATCACTCCCTGTCTATGGTGACTACACATTGTCCAGTTATTTGATGGAATTTTATGGGTGTGTTAGCAAATAATTTGAGTTGGTGAACTCTCAGCAGAGCAGGCGCTCACGTAACTTGAAGGTGTAGCTCTGGTGCTGAGATCTGGTGGCCCCACCTCTCCGTGCTTGGGGGCAATATCAGAAGTCTGGTGGCCCCACCTCTCCGTGCTTGGGGGCAATATCAGAAGTTTGGTGGCCCCACCTCTCCGTGCTTGGGGGCAATATCAGAAGTTTGGTGGCCCCACCTCTCCGTGCTTGGGGCTATAATAGGCTGCTCTGACAAAATGTTACTGCACGGGTCCACTCTGGTAAAATTCAACAACTCATTTGACACCACAGTGGTGCCAACTGAAACTCACAGCTCAGAATTATGAATATAGTACACAGTTAAATAAATGCTAGCAAAACTCAGCTGAGCTGCTGGCCTTATGATGGCGTACCTCTAAATACTTCAATAGCTTCTGGGAATTACACCACTTAATAATTCACTGTGTCTACTAGGACAACTTATACTGAATGGCACAAAATGCGCGTCTGAGCGCCGATAATATCTTCATCTATGGCCAATCACTGCCTTTTCTTTTTTCAAATTCAAATATCCTACCAAAAGTCATTTCAGTCAGACCTCAGTCAAGTATGCCTTATTGTCTGTTGGTCCGTCCGTCTCTACTTGCGTTTCACAAAAAAACACACTTGTTTTTTGAACCAACCCTGCTTTCCCCTACACAATTTCGCCTTTAAAGTTATTTTTAGCCACAATTCACCATCCCACCCCGTCTCTTCATTCCACTAGATTTTAGCACTTGCGTCTTCAAGGCCACAACTTTTTGAAAATTAGTGAAATGTTTTATCTCAATGCAGACGTTCGCCGATATGAACAACACAGTCTTTTGTCAATATCTTTCGTATTATCTGTCCGTCTGTATAAATGAAAGCATATTATTTCACTGCTCAAGATGGGCCATCCGGCCAGCTAGG
Source organism: Oreohelix idahoensis (assembly GCA_024509875.1). Classification (NCBI taxonomy): domain Eukaryota; kingdom Metazoa; phylum Mollusca; class Gastropoda; order Stylommatophora; family Oreohelicidae; genus Oreohelix; species Oreohelix idahoensis. Next base: position 97,099 of record JAMPIV010018787.1, on the reverse strand, counting down.
TTTTATATTCCTAACATTATTATTAAGAAAAGTTACTTTTCAAATATTTTCTAGAATTTTCTGGAATGCGCTCATCACTGCATTCAAATAAACGGGCTAAGTTATCGCAAAAGCGTCCAATAAATGACTGTGGCGTATAATATCCAAGGTCCCTTTTGTCGATTTCTTTACTTTATGTCAACTTGGGGACGTGACGTTTTCCTCCTTTCCCCACCAATTTGCGTCCTTTTAGCATTGCTAGTTTCAAGCACGCGTTCAGTCAGATTTTCGTTTTGATCTCCGTTCTCATCCCGTTCCGTTTTGCCTTCAAGTCTAACAATTTAATTTCCATGGCGGGTGATGACCCGCGGCGTGGGCGATCATGTATTCTAGCAGCTTACGCATTAGTTTTATCCCTACGTTGTATCATTTGAGATATTTTAACGTTGTATCACGGTTAATTTTGTGACACATCTCCCCACTTGAAAACATGCCTACGGCAAGTTCTAAAACCAGTGATACACATAGATAAAATCTCTCCTTACGCCTGCCATTACTCTAATTTTGATCACAGGGGTGCCGACTGAGGAAATCTGCACCGACATTCAATTTGCCTGGGATATATTGGATACTAAACTGATAAGGTTGAAGCAATAAAGACCACCTCAGCAATCTTGCGTTTTCATGCTTAGCCTGAGATAAGAATACGAGAGGCTGATGGTCCGTCTCGACCACAAAAGTCCTACCATACAGATAGATTTCAAACTTCTTTATTGCCCAGACTAACGCTAAACATTCTTTTTCGCTTGTGGAGTATCCTTGTTCCGCCTTATTCAATTTGCGGCTTGCATACGCGACTGGTTTCAGTTCCCCATCAGGTGAAGATGATCTTTGCAACAAAGCCGCTCCGAGTCCTACATTACTGGCATCGGTTCTTAAGACAAAGTCCTGTGTCAAATCAGGTAGTTTGAGAATAGGCTTGCTAGTGAGTTTTTCCTTTAAGTCCTGGAACGCTAATTCACTTTGCGCAGTCCAATTAATCTTATCTGGAAGTCCCTTGCGAGTCAGATCAGTCAGAGGAGCACAAATAGAGTTAAAATCTTTGATATATTTTTGATAAAATCCGCATAACGACACGAATGATCGCACATCCTTTTTTGTTTGTGGTCTAGGTGCTCTCTGCAGTTTTTCCAAGTTCTTGGGGTCAGGGGTCATGCTACCCTGATATACAGTATGTCCCAAGAATTCCAACTCTTTGCATCCAATGCAACATTTTGTTGGCCTAGCAGTTAAGTTCGCCTCCCTAAGCCTATTAAATAACATTTCTAGAGCTTCAATGTGTTCTTCAAATGTCTCTGTGGCGACGAGAATATCATCCATGAAATTCGTGATACATGGGTTATTCAGGGGATCCAACAATTTGCGCATCATCCTTGAAAATACACTCGGGGCATTTTTCAGTCCGAATGGTAGCATGTTGAATTCATAATGTCCATCCGAAGTGCTAAAAGCCAAATAAGGTCTCACTTCAGGCTTCACTGGGATCTGGTAATAGCCTTTACTAAGATCCACCTTTGAAAAGTATTTTGCCTTGTTCAGTCTGGCAAATAACTGTTTTGTGTCTGGTAATGGATCCACTTGTCCTTCTGTGACAGCATTCAGTTTCCTGTAATCTATGCACAGTCTGTGTTCCCCAGACGGTTTTCTCAACAATACGACACTAGAGCTAAAAGATGATTCACTGTGTGAAATAATCCCCTCCTTCAACAAATAATCTATTTCTTCCTTCAATGCCTTCTCCTTCGCAAACGGAATAGAATAGGCTCTCATACAGATTGGGTTTGAGTCTACCAGTTTCATGTCATACTGTAGCAAATTTGTATGGCCTGGTTTATCTGTTAATACATCTGTATGTTCCTCCAGAACCTGTTGAACTCTCTCCCTCTGGTTTTTAGTCAGGTGCTTACTGACTTTTACCTGTGCTGCTGTTTCACAAGGATGTAATGGGTATTCATGTGAGGTGAGTGGTTCCTTTTGCATTTGAGTTGCGATAGCTAAGGTCAGTAAGGGGGTGCTTTCCTGGAGTGGTCTGTCCAGATACTTCTTTAACAGGTTTACATGATAAACTTTCTCCTTCCCCTTTTTGTCAATTTTATAGTTTGTTCTAGACACCTTCTCTAGAACCGTATATGGACCTTGCCATCCAATTTGTAATTTATTCTGGCTCCCGGGTAGTAGAAGCAGCCCCTTCTCTCCCACTGCCAGTTCTCTGTCCTTTGCCTTCCTATTAAAATATGCTGCATGTTTCTTCCTGGCTTGTTTCAAATTATCATTTGCCAGTTTCCATCCAGCTTTCAAACGAGTGGTCAGTTCGTTCACGTATTGATAAGATGAGGTAACAGTCTCTTCCGCCTTCTCATCTGTCCAGGTCCTTAATAGGGCTTCTAATGGACCTTTTATTGGCCTCCCAAATAGCAGAGTTGCGGGAGCCATCCCGGCTGAACTATGTGGTACCTCCCGGTACGCAAACAATGCGGCGGGCAGGAATTGATCCCACAGATCCGGTTTTTCGTGTGCCAGCTTTCTCAGGATAGAAATGAGAGTCCCGTTGAACCTCTCTACCTGGCCGTTCCCTTGCGGATGGTACGGACTACAATGAAAGTGTCTGGCTTGAAATAGCTTAAAAACTTCTTCCGTTAGTTTCCCCTTGAACTGAGAGCCATTATCCGTCAAGATTTGATGCGGGAATCCTAATCGGGTAAATATTGTAAGTAGTGCCTCTGCTACATGTTTTGAATCAATTGATGGCAGGGCTACTGCCTCTCCCCACATAGAACAAGTGTCCACCAGAGTAAGGATGTAACTGTTCCTCCTCTTGGTCCGAGTGAGAGGTCCTACAATATCCACTGCAACCCTCTCAAAAGGCGTTCCCACTATGGGCATTTCCCCTAGAGTTGCAGAAGCAGTCCAGTGCTTTGGAGCTACCCTTTGACATTCTGGGCAGGATTTGACATATCTTTTTATATCCTCCGTTATCCCTGGCCAGAAGTAATGACAAGCTATACGCTGTCCTGTGGCGCTGATCCCCATGTGACCACTGAAGGGAATCGCATGCCCGAGTTCCATCACTTTATCCCTATATGAAGTGGGAAGAACCAGCTGGTTGTGACCATTTGTTCCAGTTCCGGCCTTCCTGTATAAGAGTTTGTTCTTCATAAAATATTCCCCCTTGCTCGGAGGTGTGTGGCATTTGGGCAATTTTTTAAAACATGGCTTGAGTGTCCTATCCTCAGCCTGCGCCTTCCTCATCTCCTCTGGATGAGCATTTATAGGTTCACCTTCTTCCTTCTTCTTCTGTGACCTGGTCTGCACTGTCGCCATGATCACAGGTCTCTCGGGATTCCCCAAGAAGACGTATCTACACCCCAATATCAGAGGGTAGATTGGTTCATCTATCACTGCTGCTCTGATTTCTCCCTCCACATAGCGAGTTTTCACCGTTATCCTTGCGATGGGAAGTGTCATGAGTGGTATGTCCTTAGTTGCCCCTTGTATTTCCACTGTTTCTGTGGTATACTGACTTGGGTCCACTAGGCTAGACTTCACAACTGAATCATAATCCAAACCTGTATCATAAAGGCACCTTATGGTGACCCCATTACAAATAACATCCTCACAAACTGGGGGGTGATAAGGTTCCTGCTGTCCCTTAGGATTAACCTTTAATCTTTGAGTCCCCGACTTCATTGCAGCAATGTTTGAAGGTTTCCTTCTACAAAATTCGGTGTTATGGTTATCTTTCTTGCACCATTTACACCATCTTTTTCCTTGGTTAAACGGTTTTCTTTCATTGGATTTTTGGTCATTGAACTGTGAGTTTCTGTCTCGGTAGTCATTTCTTGGCCGTTCAAAGTTTGTCCTACCTTTATTTCCCTGCTCTCTATTATCAAATTTATTAAATTGCTGTGGAGCTTTAAAATTGTCTATGTGCTTCTTTTTAGCACCACTTACCTCTGCCTGGGCTGCCTGATACCTTTCAGCGACATTTAAAACCTCTCCCAACTTCTCTGCACCTTGTTCCATGAGAAATTTTCTCATGTCTGGAGCCATGGACTCTCTCAATTGCTCAATCATGATCATTTCTTTAAGATCTTGGGTCTTCCCCAGAGCAGTCCATTTCTCCAAATAGGTTTCTAGTCTGGCAGAGAATTGGTGGTATGTCTCCCCAGACAACAGTTTGGCATTTCTAAATTTCCTACGATAAAATTCCCCATTTTTTTCGTACCTCAATAACAAAGCCTGCTTTAACATGTCATAATTCTCCTGGTCTTCTCTGTTCATTTTTGCGAAGACTTCGTAAGAAGTACCTCTCAGTCCCTGTGATAGCTTTAAACTCCACCTCTCTCTCTCTAACCCATAGGTAGTAGCTAATAACTCAAAACGTCCTAGGTACCCCTCTATGTCATCGTCTTTTTCAACAAAATGGTCTAAATGAAACCCCATAGCTGAGTTTGAGGCTCCCAGACTGGGCGTAGCATCTGAGGCAAAAGGGCTGGCACCATTTTCGGGAGCCTGGCCTTGTAGCTCCAGCTCCCTGAGTCGTAATTCGTGCTCCCTTTGCAACCTTCTATCTTCTGCCTCCCTTTGCTGTCGTTTTTCTTCTGCCTCCAATGCTTTAGCCTCTTTGTCAGCCTCAATCTGCAACCTCTTAGTCTCAGCCTCAATTTGTAACCTCTTCTCTTCAGCCAACCTTTCAGACTCTAATTTTCTTTCAGCCTCTTTTTCTAATCTTCTTTCTTCCCGTTCAATATACTTATCACATTCAGCCGTTACATATTGAATTAAAATCTGACCATCCATTCCCATCTCCTTTGCCGTCAGCACAGCAGCTGATCTAAATTTTGCCAGCTCCGCCATACTTTTTAAACAAATCTAGCAATGTGTAAGATAAAATTTCCAACTACTAAAGTACTTCTAATTACTCTAGTCTAAAATAATTCTAATTAATTAATTAACTACTACTGGCTGTGAAGATTCACCAACCTTTATTTTCAGGGACACTTTTAATTTTTATTATGTGTTCCCCTAATCTAATTCTCCCCCCAGGAGATTCTAATATACTTAATGGGCTAATTATCCCGGGACAAAGAGACCCCAATATATGTAGTGGGTTTGATGGTATTGTATGATGGTGATATTACTAAGTGTGATGCATGAGGTCAGCTGTGAAGGCTCCTGAGATAAAATGTAGCTGTGAATTGTCAGAAGGCCCTTCTTGCTACCACTACGACCTCACACCTATCTCTTTTTTACTAATGAATGTGGCTACGTTAAATGTCTAGGGTAATGATATGTAATGTGTTGTGGTAGTTTTCATACACACACACAGATATTTACTAAGTCTAATAATATTAATAAAATGTTATAATACACGGAACTAACTCAGTTGTGTAAAATTTTGATAGTAATTTTCTTACATTTATTTGTTCTGGACCAAGGTTTTATTTTGGCCAGAACATATGAAAGGTTTAGAAATTATGGAAAAATGCATGAATATTACACAATAAATGCAAGATGTGTACATATATATGTTACTAGACTAGTTAATATTATTACTGGTTATAGTATTAATCTATTGTGGGAGAATATTTAATGGATGTGCTGTTGGGGTGGCCTCATCACTCCCTGTCTATGGTGACTACACATTGTCCAGTTATTTGATGGAATTTTATGGGTGTGTTAGCAAATAAGTTGAGTTGGTGAACTCTCAGCAGACCAGGCGCTCACGTAACTTGAAGGTGTAGCTCTGGTGCTGAGATCTGGTGGCCCCACCTCTCCGTGCTTGGGGGCAATATCAGAAGTCTGGTGGCCCCACCTCTCCGTGCTTGGGGGCAATATCAGAAGTCTGGTGGCCCCACCTCTCCGTGCTTGGGGGCAATATCAGAAGTTTGGTGGCCCCACCTCTCCGTGCTTGGGGGCAATATCAGAAGTTTGGTGGCCCCACCTCTCCGTGCTTGGGGCTATAATAGGCTGCTCTGACAAAATGTTACTGCACGGGTCCACTCTGGTAAAATTCAACAACTCATTTGACACCACAGTGGTGCCAACTGAAACTCACAGCTCAGAATTATGAATATAGTACACAGTTAAATAAATGCTAGCAAAACTCAGCTGAGCTGCTGGCCTTATGATGGCGTCCCTCTAAATACTTCAATAGCTTCTGGGAATTACACCACTTAATAATTCACTGTGTCTACTAGGACAACTTATACTGAATGGCACAAAATGCGCGTCTGAGCGCCAATAACATCTTCATCTATGGCCAATCACTGCCTTTTCTTTTTTCAAATTCAAATATCCTACCAAAAGTCATTTCAGTCAGACCTCAGTCAAGTATGCCTTATTGTCTGTTGGTCCGTCCGTCTCTACTTGCGTTTCACAAAAAAACACTTGTTTTTTGAACCAACCCTGCTTTCCCCTACACAATTTCGCCTTTAAAGTTATTTTTAGCCACAATTCACCATCCCACCCCGTCTCTTCATTCCACTAGATTTTAGCACTTGCGTCTTCAAGGCCACAACTTTTTGAAAATTAGTGAAATGTTTTATCTCAATGCAGACGTTCGCCGATATGAACAACACAGTCTTTTGTCAATATCTTTCTTATTATCTGTCCGTCTGTATAAATGAAAGCATATTATTTCACTGCTCAAGATGGGCCATCCGGCCAGCTAGGTTTTATATTCCTAACATTATTATTAAGAAAAGTTACTTTTCAAATATTTTCTAGAATCTTCTGGAATGCGCTCATCACTGCATTCAAATAAACGGGCTAAGTTATCGCAAAAGCGTCCAATAAATGACTGTGGCGTATAATATCCAAGGTCCCTTTTGTCGATTTCTTTACTTTATGTCAACTTGGGGACGTGACTTTTTCCTCCTTTCCCCACCAATTTGCGTCCTTTTAGCATTGCTAGTTTCAAGCACGCGTTCAGTCAGATTTTCCTTTTGATCTCCGTTCTCATCCCGTTCCGTTTTGCCTTCAAGTCTAACAATTTAATTTCCATGGCGGGTGATGACCCGCGGCGTGGGCGATCATGTATTCTAGCAGCTTACGCATTAGTTTTATCCCTACGTTGTATCATTTGAGATATTTTAACGTTGTATCACGGTTAATTTTGTGACACATATCAGCGAGCGTCTGCATTGAAATAAAACATGTCACTAATTTTCAAAAAATTGTGGCCTTGAAGACGCAAGTGCTAAAATCTAGTTGGAATGAAGAGACGGGGTGGGATGGTGAATTGTGGCTAAAAATAACTTTAAAGGCAAAATTGTGTAGGGGAAGGCAGAGTTGGTTCAAAAAACAAGTGTGTTTTTTTGTGAAACGCAAGTAGAGACGGACGGACCAACAGACAATAAGGCATACTTGACTGAGGTATGACTGAAATGACTGTTTGGTAGGATATTTGAATTTGAAAAAGAAAAGGCAGTGATTGGCCATAGATGAATATATTATCGGCGCTCAGACGCGCATTTTGTGCCATTCATTATAAGTTGTCCTAGTAGACACAGTGAATTATTAAGTGGTGTAATTCCCAGAAGCTATTGAAATATTTAGAGGGACGCCATCCTAAGGCCAGCAGCTCAGCTGAGTTTTGCTAGCATTTAACTGTGTTCTATATTCATAATTCTGGTAAGACTGAAATTATTTCTTTGTACATTTTAATATTTGTTTAAGGTTTCGAGTGATTTGATACTGCAATAGCATAATCTGTCCCTTACAACAAGTAAGGATTCGCTCTAGACCCCCCGCCCCAGTTCAGGGTCTAGAGACAAATAAAATACATAAACTCCAGCAAGGATTATGAAGGACAGATCAAGTGTTGAGATCAGTGAAACATATCACCTATCCTATTCTATGGCAGGAAGCTAATGAACATATTTCAGAATACGTAGTCTGGGAGAACCTAGCCTATGTGAAACCAACTTGGTAAGATGTGTTGTTTGGTCAGAAAGATCTGACCCGTCTATGTGGTGTTGTTGTTGTGTAGTGTTGTGTCCAGAAATGGTTAGAGGATGGAATTCTGACACATGACTAATACTTTGATTGCAGAACTGTGAGTTTCAGTTGGCACCACTGTGGTGTCAAATGAGTTGTTGAATATTACCAGAGTGGACCCGTGCAGTGACATTTTGTCAGAGCAGCCTATTATAGCCCCCAAGCACGGAGAGGTGGGGCCACCAGACTTCTGATATTGCCCCCAAGCACGGAGAGGTGGGGCCACCAGACTTCTGTTATAGCCCCCAAGCACGGAGAGGTGGGGCCACCAGATCTCAGCACCAGAGCTACACCTTCAAGCTACGCGAGCGTCTGGTCTGCTGAGAATTCACCAACTCAACTTATTTGCTAACACACCCATAAATTTCCATCAAATAACTGGACAATGTGTAGTCACCATAGACAGGGAGTGATGAGGTCACCCCAACAGCACATCCATTAAATGTTCTCCCAAATAGATTATAACTATAAACAGTAATAATATTAACTAGTCTAGTAACATATATGTACACACCTTGCATTTATTATGTAATATTCATGCATTTCTTTCATAATTGCTAAACCTTTCATATGTTCTGGCCAAAATAAAACCTTGGTTCAGAACAAATAAATGTAAAGAAAATTACTATCAAAATTTTACACAGCTGAGTTAGTTCCGTGTATTATAACATTTTATTAATATTATTAGACTTAGTAAATATCTGTGTGTGTGTATGTAAACTACCACAACACATTACATATCATTACCCTAGACATTTAACGTAGCCGCATTCATTAGTAAAAAAAGATAGGTGTGAGGTCGTAGTGGTAGCAAGAAGGGCCTTCTGACAATTCACAGCTACATTTTATCTCAGGAGCCTTCACAGCTGACCTCATGCATCACACTTAGTAATATCACCATCATACAATACCATCAAACCCACTACAGTCTTACACGAGTGGTGGTCCTGAACTCTTCTGACTTATGGTTTGCTGTCCTCACATAATTTCTGCAAGACTTGTAGAAGCTCTGTATAGCATGAATCAGAGGTACTGGAATGTTCTTCCTTGCCAAACAGTCCCAAAGTTTGCTCCAGGTTGACAACCCCTGGTGTCTAAAGGTCCTCTCATAGCAGAAACTGCCGTAGGAGAGGGAAGTGTTAGAGACTTGACTAGGTCCAGCTTCATGAGGTTGGCTGACCAGTTTCTTGCCTCGTTGCCTTCGCATTCCCTAAGTCACGAGCATAGGTAGGTATCCCTTTCCAGCTGGGTAGACTGGAAAGTGACGCTGCCATATTTCGATCCCGGAACGACCGAAAAAAATACATACGCACAGCAACACACACACACACACACACATATATATATATATATATATATAACTTAATTGTAAACGGGTGAAAAGAAGAAAAACTTAATTGCTAAAAGTATTAAACTCTGAACGTAATAAATGATCAAGAAATTGCCGTCAAATACTGTATAAACATTGGAGAAGGAGAACGTAATCTGATATAATTAGAAGAGATTAGAATGGCGCCGTAAAAGACTGTCCTAATCTGGCGGTGACCTAAAGCTGCGTCTGGGTAGATACTTCAAATTTTACAATGACCTTTAGCTGCCTTACTCCCAACTGACAGTGGTTAAAGTTCTTTCTTTTCGAGGCAAACTTACTGGGTTCGAAATCTGGCAGTGGCATGCTAATGTTTTCTTCTTCTTCCGTCCTTAGCCACCGACCGTCAAAGCAGTCAGTGGCCATTACGCCTGGTGGCGTCTTAGGGCAACAGCAGATAGGTTTTCTTTGCCATTGTTTCCCATCACGCCTATTGGCGTCTTTAGGGCAACGGCAAATCAATCCATTTGCTGTGGTTTCCGTAATCGAAGTGACTGGCAAACGGGTGATCAGCCCGATGCTAATGTTTACCCAGCTGTAAATGGGTACTTGACCCTGTTTTTGAGTTAGGGAAGACAATGGCGGTGAGGAAGGAAGCTGGTCTTCCTACTTCTTAAAGCTGAGACCTAGTATAGTGGTCTATAGCACTTCACTTCCCTACGGTAGTAGCTACTGTGTAACTACCTTTTTATTAGCTGTCTTACTGTCTAAAACTATCCATCAGGTACCTGTTATCTATCATACGTGAATGTGTTTGTATGTATTTATAAACGCAACAAGGAACAAAACAATAGAAGTGAGGTTCGCCCGTATTGGAACTGTTTGAGATTCAGAATCCCGAGGCCAATCGTCCATTTTCCTGTTTGTTCTATTTGCAAAGTTTCTGGCCAGTTTAGAACAGAACAAGCCAGGTAACATTTCATGAGAGGTAGATGGGGGGAGAGTAGGGGACATATATAGGGCTATATAGGTTATGCATTTTTTGTTGTTGTTGGTGGTGAGTGATGCTTATAACCGTTAATATCAAATAAACAACCTTACCATCATACCATCCACCAGATAACAGTACTCTGATAGGCCATGTTTTGACTGCTTTGTTCATAGATGCCCGATATAATCCTCGGATACATTGTGTTTTGACACTATTAAAAAGAGCTGTTTGTTAGATGCCGGATATTCTTCTTTTCCTCGTTCACCTTCAGACTTGCACATTAATTACTCTAATAAAGGCAGTAGTCAACTCCAGGTTTTTAGGTGCCGGATGTAAGACTCAGGCCGTGTTTTGATGCTAAAAAAAAAACGTTCTTAGATGTCCGATATAAGCCTCAGATAGGCTGTGTTTTGACACTCAGAAGAAACAACATTATACTTAGGTGCCCAATATGATCTCAGACTGTGTTTTGACCCAAAAAACACCTGTTCTTATGTGCCCAATATAAGCCTCAGATATGCCGTGTTTTGACACTGTTCTCATGTGCCCGATATCATCCTCAAATAGACAGTGTTTTGAAACTCAAAAGAAACACTGAAGTGCCAAATGCCATAGATATGATGGAGAACAAGATACAGAAGAAAACTATTACAACGCCTATTATTTTTGTTCTACCGGCAACCTACTGTCGCAACACCGACTACAACCTTCAGCTACATCCTTAATTTTGTTCACTTCTTATAGAACATGAGACTGACCCTACAGTGACCTCCATGTAGGAAGCCTCAGCAAACGCACGTATGTGATTTTATAATGGTGGTTTCTGCGGCAATTGGCTTTACTTGGTGGGGTTGCCATCTTTATGCACAACCTTATCTTTTTATATTAATGATGAAAAATATCCCGTTCAGCCTCTGATGGGTTATAATTAGGATATATATTGTTTTCAATTCTATATAATATGAACAATTGCCGATATGGGAAAGTGGCATCACACTTATCAAATCATTGTAAATAGGGCAAATCAAAATTACCATTTATGCTTGTATGTTAAAAAAAAACCCCGAACAAAATCAAGCAGAAACTCCGAACAAGCATAATATTAAGGGGGAGGGGTGTAAAGGCCTGGTGTTTCCAGTTATATAACTGACTTTAACAGATATTTAACTGACTTTCACCTGTTAAAAGTCATATGCATTGTAACAACAGCATCAGACCTTCACATTCCCAATTACTATACATTAACATTTGTTTATGTTTACCTTAGTCTCATCTTACGACATGTCTGATGACAGCAGTGGTACTGTTCTTTCTTTGACTCAATCGAGACCCCTCGGGAACCTTACGTGGCACCTACAGCTACTAACAATGCACTAACCGATGAAACTGCTGTGACTAAAATCAACTGTACCACTACAATCAACAAACACCACTCACCGTCAACATCAACTTTATCAATCATCGTTCGAAGTTCATCTGTTGTATGTTTTTGACCCAGTGACCTCATGACCTCATCAAGTTCATTGATTGTGATGGTGCCGTCTCTGTTTTTGTCGATCAAGTCAAAGGCCTCACGGAATTCTGTCCCGAAACAATCAATATAAAATATATTTGGTGGTCACCACAAGAAGTTGAAAAAAAAGGTTTCTTGCAAATTTAGCGCAGTTTAAAACAAAGTACTAATAATAATCTTAATTAAAAGAAAACACACAGTCATAAATATTTGCTTACGAATAATCCTTAAAAAAAAACTTTGCGGCAATAGTCAGAATCCAGCAAAACCCCGCTTTTACGCGATTCCTAGGGGTAAAAAAGTATGTAGCGCTTTATAAATACGCGGTCGCGTACTTACAAGGTAACTAAAGTTTACCAATTCCAGCAGGTCAGCGGTAGGGTTACCATACGTCCTCATTTATGCGGATACGTCCTCATTTTGGGGGTAAAAATTACTGTCCGCACACATTTTTGTGAATTCCCTGTTGTGTACGCATTTCCAGTGTCGACGTGTTTTCTTCACTCTGGCGGTACCCCACGTAAAAATTGGAGATTTTCTCGATTGGTAACATGGTCCGCAACCAGACGATACGTCAAGGCCTGAAATCCCATCCGCTGCAGACCCAAATAGAACAGTCCCAACTAAGATGGTTTGGCCATGTCTGCAGAATGGGAGAAGATCGGCTACCACGACAAGCATGGGAAACAAAGAGCCAGGGATCCAGACCTCCAGGACGACCCAGAGTTCGCTGGGAGGACAACATTAGACAATCTTTGAAGGACCGAGGACTAGAATGGAACCAGGCCAGGAAGAAGACAGCTGATAGAATGGTCTGGCGCTCTCTCTTCCAAACCTCTACACCTCACGGTAGAAGGGGAACGACTAAGTAAGTAAGTAAGTAAGGTAACAGCGTAGTGTTAAATTTAGAATTCAGAAGTTGGCTACCCGACCAGTTACATGGCCAATTGAGTAGCGTTTCCATTTCCGATATTACATTTTTAGCATCGCTTTTCGCTCCGCGTTTCCGGTTCCCATCTTCATTAGCAGCCAGCTTCGCTTTTCGGTCACATGTAGACGGCGCGTAGCGTTAGCTTTTGTCATGTGTTTACTGTTTATGATAATCTACAGTTTATCCATCTAGATTCATCGAAGCAATTGCTTGCTTAAATCAGCCTACCATGTAAGTAGAAATACAATTTTATTCATTACAATATAATATAAAGAAATATAATAATTGTTTAAGGAATTTAAAAAAAAACATAAATCATCGTCTAGCAAAGTTTCAAGAACGTGGTTTGATGTTGCGTGCGTATTGTTAATTATATTATGATTAATTTTTTAATTTTATTTGTTCCAGATGATCAACCAGTATGCCGAAGAGAAAATGCAAATTTACAGACAAATACCTATGTTTTCTTAATGGAAGAAAAGAATGGGAAGCTGAATGTATTTCAAAAGTAATCCATAGGCTATTTGTTAAGGAAGATTTTTATTATCTTAATATATGAATAAACAGAAAATGAAGTTGATTTGATGAACTTATTGTTTGATATGTTAAAAAATAGGTTTCTCTGTCATATGCTAATTAAAATAAATATGTCTTTGTTCTCCTTTTTCTTTATAATGTCCTCCGTTGTCCTTCTTTCCACGACAAAAAAATTGCATATTGTCCTCCTGTTTGCTTTGAACGATATGTTAACCCTAGTCAGAGGGGCGTGAGTTTTGGCAATGGTTAACCCAGAGCATAAACTGTCGAAGGTGAGTGACGCGTTAGAGACTTCACTAAACTAGGCCCAGCTTTATTATGAGATGGGGGTGACCATGCCCCTTCCTCGCTGCCTTTGCCTTAACTCATGAGCAGAGTCGGATACGTATTTTACAGCTGGGTAAACTGGAACCTGATGCTACCAGGTGTCGATCCTGGAACCTAGTAACTGTGCCGCGGCAGGAAAGCGCTCTAACTGCTTGGCCAACCGGACTCTCTAATTTAATACTATGCGCCGATTTTAAACGTTTTACTTGAGTAGGTTCAAATGGTACATGACTCTGCTCGAGAGGTAGAGAAGGCAAAGGCAACGAGGAAGGAAACTGCACCTCACCTCATAAAGCTGGACACAGAATAGTGAAGTCTCTAACACTTCACTTCTCTACATCAGTAGCTACTAGGATACTACTTTTACCTTCAGGCTTACAAAGGAGAGTTCAGTAATATTCCTTCTATAGAATGTATGAGTGGTGGTTAGAGCGCTGGTCTTTAGTGGCAAAGGTTCCGGGTTCGAATCACGGTACCGACACGCTCCAGTCTACCCAGCTGTAAATGGGTACCTGACTCTGCTCTTTGAGTTAGGGAAGGAAAAGACATCGTGGAAGGGAACTGGCCACCCCTTCTCTCGATGCTGGACCTGGTATAGTGAAAACTCTAACCCTTCACATACTACGGCAGTATGGGAACTACCTTTTTTTAAATGGAGAGTATGGCCATATAAATTAACAAGGAGGGATTTTTTTATATTAAAATTTTGCCTCTTTTCGGCGAGGCGCGCCCTGTTCAACCAAGTCGGTTATATTAGGACGCATATCCAAATATAAAAGATCTTTAGATGTGGTGACTTCTCTATATTATTAAACAAAGAGGGAAACCCGGGGTCTATTAATAGTAAATAAGAAAGGAAAATAAGAATCTCCCACTTTATAAATAACTTCGATTACTTCTTGTCAAACCCGTTGGGTCTTCCTAATGACACGAAGGATAACATTATAAAATTCGACGAGAGGTCATTGCAGTTGGGTGTCTAAACCCACGGAGAATAAGACCAAATTAATTAGAATAAAACTTGCACAAAAATAGGACAGAGTTTTCAGACTAAATTAACAGACAGAAGACAACAGTGGCTTTCATTCATGACATAGTGGATTTCACCGCAGTGGAGAAAACGTGGAAATCGGAAGATATCACCTGCCAAAACATATTGCCAATTGTTATCTGTGTGCTCAGTCTGTTGGGTGGGGTTTATAAAATATACTGGAAAAAAAAAAAGATAATTATTCTTATTAGATCAGGGGTCGGGAACCCGCGGCTCGCGAGCCGCATGCGGCTCTTTGAGCCATTTCATGCGGCTCTCGGCTCTCTACTACTTAACTCTTAGTGAATGAGGGATACCATGTGATGTTTTGTCATGCGGCTCTTCAGTTTGTTAAAATGGAGACAAAATTAAATATTTGGCTCTTTGTCATGGAAAGGTTCCCGGCCCCAGTAATAGATGAATCAGAGCTGGGGCACTGTACGAAGAATGGCCGCCGACCGAACAAAGTGGAATTAGTTTGTTGTTGCCCTACAAGACGCCACCAGGCGTAATGGACACTGACTGCTGTGACAGACGACGGCTAAGGATCAAAGAAGTATATTCTTACTAGGACAAAAGAAAAATCGTCTACTATGCAGCTATAAGGAAAGGAAAGAAAACGAGATTGAGAAACAGACAAGAAAAAATTAAATAAAAAGAATAAACAAAAAGTGTATCACCCTGTAGAAACAGGCCACCATGGCTCAGTCTGTACTATGGTAGGCCAAAAACAAAACAAAAAAAACAAAAGACAACAAAAAGATATAGACAAGTACCAGCGAACAAGGGCTTAACGAGCTGACGCTGTAAGTGGATCTGGCACGTCAAGGAAATTACCGACTAGCTAGTAAAATAAGGCAGTCCTTGTTCTGGATCCACCAGGGTAGTATAAATAGAGGAAGACATCAGAACATATTTAGAAGAGAAATAGACGCAAAAATGAGAAGTTCAGATGTAACATAAAAATAACTGCAGGCACATGGCATAGGAAAGGATGGCTTAAAGTTAATCTGACTGAAGTACATGTTCGGTGGGGAGCTAACAGGCTATAAGGGAAAATAAGGATCCAACTCGTGTAAAAAAGGGGGTTTAGGGGAAGAGGTCTTTAAGGCGACAGATGAAAAACAAATAGAACGATTGTTTTTTCATGCATGTCGTAAGAGCGACAGATACGAAGCTGGAAACCCTGTAATGTAAAACTAATTGTTACAAACACCACTGATGTAAGAGTATATGAACGCTTTGGTGCTGGCTTCCTGCAAGAGAGACATCTGTCGTGTAACGACTTCTCACCGACGTTTTCTTCTGTCTATTATTTTATTCCTCTACAAATTTCTCCTATCACTAGACAAGAAACCAAAAATCTCTCTCGCTAGATCAGGATTCTCACGGTCAATGGCAATGAATTATTCCCCTACCAGCGAAAGTCATTCCACTGGCAAGGTGAAAAATAGTGCTACGACGAGTCCGGAAGTCGACCCTTTGTTTGTGTCACGAACTGGACGTAAATCAGGGAAGGGGCAGGAACCCTGCCTTCAGCCGCAGACACTTGCACCGTGGATGCTAGGGCCAGTTAAAATGAAGATAACTTGATACCCCTGGGACCAAAATAGAATTTGCAACAAGAGATCGACCAAAAATACAGCTGGAATTGTGGAGGGAATTATAAGTCATTCTCCTTGTAACCATTGCTCGAAGTAGAAGCGTATATGGGCCTCAAACAAGGCTACTTTGTGGTTGAAAAAAATCCGTGAAGGTTCGGTTGAGCGAAGTAAGTAGATATAATACTGTTGATTGTATAACATGAATAATCCTATGTTTATCCACAGCTTATTATTGCAGTACCTTTTGTTAAGCAAAGTTTTAAAATGTATTTCCATTTTCAGTGACAATAATTGTTATTTGCATACATACAGATCACTCAAACTAATGTATGAGATTACTGAGGTCATAGGCCAAATTAACCACTGATCTTTATCTCACATCCTGGCAGAAATAAGACAGGGTTAAATAATTGATGTATATTATTGTTGTTACTTTGGGATTTGCATATTGACCCAAGCAAAACAGAAGTGTATTAGTGGTCCTTCTATTTTCTATTTCTTATAAGGCTTCAGTGTTCTCTGTCAAGACTACACATTTGATAAAAGTGTTCTCAATCACACTTCTTTTGCCTTTGTCTCATATTGGACATTGTGACGGATAGCCTGAAAATTGAAGTCCTAAATTGATGGATGATAATGGTAGTACCCTCGAATAGCATCAGTACCCCTGAATATTGTTGTAATTTTATCGTCAACGTGGAATCCTACCACGCGTGCAAATTAGTATGCACATTTCCACGTGGATTTTCACCACGTGCGCTAATTAATATGTAAACAGTTATCGTGCGAGGATCCAGGAGTTTCGTTTTGTCTTAGGTTTAGTTAGCCACGCCTTCTGCCTATCTCTCGATCCTTGAAAATCAAGCATTTCCCTACCTCTTTTCTGTCCTCCCGTCTAGAAGGGCGTTGCCAAGAGGAGACGTAAGCAGTCAGTATCAAAAGACTGTGGTGGTCCCAGAAGAACGAAGCAGTTTTTCTCACCTTCGGTTCACATGTTCATGCAAACCGGCTAAGACGGGGGAAATCGCTGGCGAACCAAGAGACGAACGGGGAAGGCTAGAGCTGGCAGACGCGGCTCGAAACGAGAAAAGTTTCCTGAATCAAATAAGATGTGAATCTTCACATGTAGCTATTACTTTTCATTCCATTAACTATATATTGGCATCGCCGAAAATGCAGTTTATCATTCGTTGCCCAGAGATTTGAAGGAGTACTAGCTTATATTAGAATCTTACAAGATTTCTTTGGAGTTCTTTTATATTGGAGTGAATTCATTCTGGTGCTACGGTGATCAGACCTTGCGGTCCAACGGTTTTATGTGTTATATAGAGAGTCATGTTCAGATGGCTTATTGCATCCCAGAGTAATTGTTCCTAACATACAAACATTGACAACTCAACATCTGATGTTGGAGACCCTTATAGGTCCTTCGCACCAACCAGTAGAGCGGTTAAATAACCAAACCCACGTCAATGCTAAATTGTGGGTTTCTTAAATGTTAAACTGGAACGGGACAATGCCAGAAGAGTTTTCTATATTATATTAAATCATATAAAGTTCCCTGGCCTGATGAGGCAGAACTGACAGCACGAAATTTATTTAATTAAACCCAGATGACATTAAACATTTTCTACCACCAACTTCTCAGAAAATCTTTACGGCTATTTCTTTTCCAAGAACAGCCTGGGAGAAACATTCTGCTGTGTGAGATATTTCCCAGTCATTTCGACAGAATCCTAGAACAAAACAAACTTATTCCCAATTTAAATACCTGCAGTCTGACGGAGAATCCTTGCCAGGAAAAATTATAATCAACACACCATTTCAGCGAACTCTCCGAGCAATATTAGCAGTGGCTAAACGGAGTTTTCTGGGGCTGGACTGGACAAAATACAGGACATCTAATAGTCTTTGCTTTTAAGAATTGTGTGCGATTTAATTCTATGGACGTATGCAGCCGACTGAGGGGTAAGTCTGAATGGATGTGAGCGCTCACTGCACGAATGTAGAGCGTGGAAACTGAACGAAAGAATTTAGGTTACTTAAGTGTACTACTAATATAACACCTTCATTTTCTTTATCTATTCTCTCACTAAGTCTGAAGGCCCACGAGAAAGTTAAATTAAGGACATATCCTATATACCCGTCCCGTCTACCCCACTCCCATTTGTCAATCAATTGTTTGATCTGTTGGGTAAACACACCTCGGGTGGGATTATTTTCCTAGTTTCACCATGTTCCAGAGGGAGGGTCTATGAGAATATTATTGTTTTTTTTTTTTTTTTTATGTAACTACAATTTCACCTGATGACATGATAACTGTTGTAATCTATTTTTTCTTTCTAAAGATATAATAAATGTTATAACCTTTCAGCTATTAGTTTTGGTCAAACAACCTCCCCTGCCCATTATATGTGCCCATAGTCACCTGTTCGTTTCTACGGATGTACGTATTTATGCCACAAAATTGTTTGTGTGTGCGTATCGAGAGGATAGGGTATTAGAATCAGTATCTAGTGAAAAAATACGTCTCCAGTAAGTGTGTCGTTCTAGATAGGTTGAGGTTGAGCAATTACTCAATCCAAGATTGTAATTTTTCCTACACTCTGTATTCCTCGTAAACAGGACTATTTCTCACACCTTTCTCTCGTCTGTGGCCTAATGGATATGAACGCAGTTTCATAATCCAGATATACCAGGTTCGAAACCTGTTGCAGGCGGTTTGGTATCAGATCGCTTTGTGTGGATTTTTAACAATGGTATAAGCGCCGTACCGTTCAGAAAGCAATGGCAAACTACTGAATGAAAAAAATTGCCTAGAAAAATCACAAACAGCCAATAAAAGCTGGAGTTGATTGCCACGTCCTGTAAAGGATAAGCAACTAACTAACTTTTTTTCTCTCACATAGCTTTCACTATCTCACCCCTGCTCGATTGGGACCATTAAAAAAAGCCTATCTAAAATTCACGACAGACATTAATGTGTTTTTCATCATGGAATGTTCTTTACATGTATTTAATGCACTCCTCTGCATATACCATGTTGTATGATTGAAGAACTATTTTATTATCAGTTATATGAATGTTATTTTCAACAGGAACCAGGACTTTAAGAATGTTCACAAGTATTTAGCTATTTAATGAATTTACCACTTGACTGACAAAATGTAAATCAGTGGTTCTCAAGCCACTGAGACCATGAATGCCCTCCACATGATGTACTGCGCGAGTAGCAAGAATGTAAATCATTGGTTCTCAGACCTTGGCAGCTATGACACCCCAACATGTTAAAGCAGCATAGGAAACTATTACCCGGTGGTTCTCAAACCATTGTTGACAGTGTCCCCAAAATTAAAATACTGCTCTATGGGCACTAGGTGAACCAGTGGTTCTCGACCATTTTATGACCCCAGCCCATACCTCACAGTTTGTGAAACTCATTGCCCACATGGGGAAAACCACTGCTGTAAACAAGCAGACAGCCAGATAGAGACTGAGAACTCAAGATACGCTATAATGTCAGTTAAGAAGGAGTATTTCATAGAAAAGAGAAAACACACTGTTACTGAATGGTAGTTAGCATTGTGTTAATTTAATTTCTGATGGACGCTTACCGGCCATCAGACTTAGGAGATGATTGCTCTTGAAACCACTAATGGGACTTCAATTGTTTCCAGTCCACCCAGGTTACGGTTACAAGGTACTAACCCAGGTTGCGGTTACAAGTTACTAAACCAGGTTACAGGTCCAGGGTACAAACCAGGGTACGAGTCCACTGTTCCAAAGATTACCCCATACCAACCATACTCTATTAACCAGGTGACCATTCCAAAACCCAGTTACTCCTATCAACCAGTAAGCAGAAGTATTCAGCTGGGCTGATTTACCCCATCCTTATTTGAGATGCGCAATGAGTCCAGGGAAGTAAACTCTGCCGCCCGCTGATACGATAGAACTGTAACACTGTACCAAGGTGCTGGGGCAGACCAAACCAAGAGAGTCCGAACACAAATCATCTCCGCAGCTACTACAGTCCTTGAGGAGATGAGTATTAACACCTACCAGCAAAACTACCATAGAAGAGATCTACTGTCCATATGATGACATACTAGTTGTTTTTTTCTAAACAGTATAGCTAAACTCTTTTTTTCACATTTATATGTATATTCAGACCTGTGAGAATCTATACCCTTTTATTCAATTTAACTTAACAGCGTCTGTTGTTATTTTTCTTGTTAACTTTATTTGGGCTGTATTTTGTTTTAAATATAAATCTACACCCTGGGGGCTCAGCCATAATTCAATTAACTTCTATTGGGTCGGGATATTTTAAATGTGGCTGGACACCAAATCTCTTTCGCTTTCTCAACCTTATGTGCTTTACACAGTCCTTTTGTAGGATTCCTGAGGAAGAATTTATCGTTCAGAAAATATCCTGTTTAGTTGCCAGAATTCTCTTTTAAGTAAATTTCAAGAACACTAATTCCCGAGGAGAGACAGTGCATTCAACCTGCAGTCTGGAAGAGTTTCCTCTAGTTATTATCTTTATTCTTCCATTCCATCCAAGCTGTCACTCTCCTCAAAACCACTCCACGACAACATCTGTAGTGTTGGCTCTATACGTCATAAGGAGCGAACCGGGAAATGAATGAATGAAGGAATAATATTTTCTACATTAAACGTAAAAAAATGTTTCAGAATACAGTTGTTACGGTAAATAAAAACTGTCTGTACTCCTCACTCGACATTCGACATTTTTCATTCTATCTTATCCTTTTACATGCATAATTCCGATCTTCCCATGTTTCTCTATTTGCTCATGCCATCTCCAACCGTTAAAATAGATAACAATTCTGTATTTACTTTTGTCCCCCCCGCGAGGGCATACAAGTTTCATCGTAACTGCTATTCAACATTCTTCTTGATACTTTATCGTAGACGGAAGCTGACTATTCAAAACTCAGGTAAGTAGAACTTCGACTATCCGCTCTATTGACTATCCGAACCCCGATTGTCCGAATTGCCAATTAACCGAATCACCAAAAAATCAAGGAACTCGGGCACGGTATGTTACTTAAGCACCCCTCGCTGAATCAGACCACGTGGTTGTTATTTCAGTTCATGGCAGTCTGTTCCCAGCTGTAGTTGAATGAATTTAATCACGGTGAGAAATTGTCTGCTAAAAAGGGAATTATTGAAAAGGTTAATCAGTGAAGTGTTGTCTTTAAAGTGTGTACTAATTAATCAATTGGTTTTTTCCGTGAAAAAGAATGTTTTTGTCCTTCATTCAGTTATCCAGAATTTCGATTACCCGAACAACTCTGGTCACGAATTAATTCGCATAAACTGAGTTTTACTGTAATTTTTTTTTTTTTTTTTTAATAGCAAATATTTAACATTTTGTTACTGAAAATATGAAGAACTGTCGGTATGTTACTACACTAAGATAATAAAAAATATTCGTTATTCAGATATCATAGACATCTTAATCTGATGAATATAACCAGACAGCTTTCAGTGGAATAAGAAGTGAAAAGAAAAGGTTTGTCTCGGCATATGCTGAGAAAAAAAAAAAACAAGGTTTGGTAGCATTACAAATAGGTCTTCTACTGGAATCGTCATGGTAAGAGGAAGAAGAGGAATGTTTGGGGTGTATTTGTTCACTGTAAGTGCTTCACAGTAGGTTGAAAGTCGATAGTGATGATGATGACGATGATGATGATGAAATAAAAATAAAACAAGTTTGTGAACAGTCAATTCTGGTCTTCTTCGTTTTCTTGAATACTGTATCAACGTTTATCTTTCTTTTTCTTGAATACCGTATCAACGCTTATCTTCCTTTTTCTTGAATACTGTATCAACGATTATCTTCCTTTTTCTTGAATACTGTATCAACGATTATCTTCCTTTTTCTTGAATACTATATGAACGTTTATCTCCCTTTATGTTCCTTATGGAGCATGGAGACACCACTGTAGCCCACCCCCTTGCAGGAAGCCTGCACCAAGAATTCACATACTCTTGCAGCAGTGGTTTCTGGAGCAGTTTACTTTCAATGATGGGGTTACCAGCTGCATGTATAACCTGATATATTAGTGGCCTTCTACGACATGCCAGAGGGAGCACTAGGTCTATTATTTCTTTATGTCATTAAAGACCCCCTACAACCACACAGATGTCATGTCGGTTGGCATACACAATCTGATTTGTCCACAACTTCCTATTCTTAACATATTTACGTTGAGCAGTTTTCTAGTTGACCTTTTGTTGTTGTTGTTGTTCTTCTTCTTCTTCTTCATCTTCTTCTTCATTTTATTCTTCTTCGTTCCATCTCAGATAACCACTTCTATCTTTCTTATAAAGCTGGGGTTGGAGAAAGACCATACTGCAACCCTGCTCCTCTCGTGCAGCCGACAGTTTTGGAGTACGTGTTCTACAGTTTATTTGTCCTCCCCACACGGTCACATACCTTTCTGTCCGATTTCAATTTGTTCTACAGATGGTGCTTTTTGGTCGGAAAGAAAGTTATGCCAGGGTCTGCATTTTGCAATACAACAACAGCTTCTCAAAAACTCGAAGCAAAAGTGATACAATGTATTGACAGCACACACTATGAAAACAGTGATAGAAACAGTCAAAAACAGTCAAGATGTCCTACTACCAGCGAGGCTCACATTTCTATTGTGACATTTCATCTAAACTGTAAAACATGAGATTATTTTAAAAGACCATATTACAAAGGATAATAAGGCAACAGGAAGACAAATAAAAATCATATATAAGGAGTGGCTGCAGATTCGCGGAGAGTGGATGTACGATCGAACATAAAAATTCTTTAGAACACCCCCTTAATTTATCACGACGCTAAAGGATACTTCAGGAATGACCTTTGTCGCTTAACGACACTTTTGTCATTTCCACTGACGCGCTTACAACAAAGCCACTGGAAGATTGAAAAAAGGCTAGGAAGAAACATATACTGAAGATAAAAATTTAAGACTACATATAAAACAAAATAATCCAAAGGCTAAAGTAATTATTAAAAAAGGGGAGGGGGGGTTATGGGGAGACAAACTATGCGGTGTATTCTGAAGGCTATTTTTATGTTTGATTTAAACGATGAGTGTTTACCTAGTACTTTTTGAAAACGTTGCCGTTCATTCCTTTGTGTGCTGTTTACAATGATCCTATAGTTAGCAGTATTTTTTGTTTATTTTACTGAGAAGAAGACGGAAATAATGTAGTAGTAGCTCCTAGGTGAACATGACACGCGGTCGCTATACGAAAATTGACCGGGCCCATCTTGATTTTACTTGCGTCTTAATCTTAGCAAAGCCGAGAAGCGCAAAGCAAATATGATCAATTATCACTGAAGGGAGTGTTAAACTGATAAGAAAATAGGTAATATCTGCTTGGTAGCAGAGAAAGAAATGGGCGACCACGAAAATTACAAGTAATTTAGTAAACACACACAAATGTAACTAAATACTGCCGGAGAGGAAAAGAGATCGACCCAATGTAATGTGACACCATGAATGGATTCTAAAGGTTCTGTGTGCATAACCTAGAATGTAAAAATATTTTATAATGCTTTTATGTACATTTTTTTTGTCCAAGAAGGAGTCCATAGCATTCATCTGACAATCGAAGGGGTCCATAGCTTTAGTTGGACAATCATAGGGGTCCATGGCCTTCATCGGACAATCCCAGGGGTCCATGGATTTAATCGGACAATCAAAAGTGGCCATAGCCTTCATCGGATAATCACAGGGGTCCGTGGCCTTCATCGGACAATCACAGGGGTACATAGCCTTCATTAGACAATATAAAGGGTCCATGGCCTTCAAAGGTTTCCATAGCCTTCATCCGACCATCAAAGGGGTCCATAACCTTCATTGGACTATCTAAAGGGTCCATAGCTTTCATTGGACAATCAAAGGGGTCCGTGGTACACAAAGAAAATGGTTAAGAAACCCTGAGCAATGGTAGAATTTTGTATACCAATAGTAGTAGCTAGAACAGTAGTGGGTGTTAAACCATGTCTACCCCATGGAAGATGGTCGCATCCCGAAAGATATCTTCTACGGATAACTGGGAGATGGCAAAACAACAGTTGGGCGACCGCATCTAAGGTTCAGCGATATGTGCAAGAGAGACACGAGAGAATAAATCCAGCAGCCTGGGAGGACGAAGCTGCCGATCGCACCAAGTGACGATGCCCTCTACGGTGCCACCTCGAAGTGGGCGAAAAGAAGGGCTCACAACAAGCAGAAGAGAGGAGAAAACGTTGAAAGGAACATCAGGAAAATAAGCTGCCGAGGGCTGTCACCTCAGGGGTGCATTCCCAAAGTCAGTTATGACTGAAGGGGCTATTGTTATTACTACTATTATAGTAATAAGAATGTCACACTCTTAATACTTTATATATATATATATATATATATATATATATATATATATATATATATATCATCATCATTCATCATTCTCCCTTGGCCATTGACTGACATGACTAAGCAGTCTCCGGCCATCACACCTTGCGGCGTCATAGGGCAACAAGAAATTATCCGTTGTTCCGTTACACCTAACGGCGTTTATTGGTACAACAGATTACTAATTGTTGTTTCTTTGATCAGTGACAAGCAAGCGGATGATCAGTCCACTGTGCCCCGAACTTGCCCTCGAGTGTACTCTACTTTTGCCGCCATAAAACCATTTCACCATGCCAGCCATACTTCCATCCAGCCAAAATTTTATTCGGGACCGAAGGTCCGCGAAAAAGGACAATCTGGTACAGGCACAGCTCTCACTCGCTGCCTCCACTATGCTGGGAGGACCCGGCGACCGGGACCACATACAGCCTTGAGAGGACAAAGATCGCCTTAAAGGTATATATATATATATATATATATATATATATATATTATATATATATATATATATATTATATATATATATATATATTTATATATATATATATATATATATATATATATATATATAATGGATTCATATTTTCCATAAATATAACACTGTAAATACCAGTCACTTTTTCCCAAAATACTACATTTTACACTACCAGATACATGTTGCATTAAACACCGTGCAGAGAGTTATTATATTTATAAGATTGCACAGTTTCCAATAACCATAACGAGGTAAATACTAGACACTTTTCCATTACTTCTTACATTACCCGGTAAACAGTGCAGTAAACACCGCGCAGAGATTCATTATATTGGTAAGATTTCACATACAAGAAAACACCCACACACCACATGCGTAGCATAGATTTACGGGGTACTTATGAGGCTTTATCATTTCATCCATCTCAATAGTAGAGGCAAGATTGGGACTCTTTGAGATAACTCAGCCTTAGTCTTACTACCCTGGCTGGCGTTTTTGGGACGAGCTAATACGTAGGGCCAACCAGATATACTTCGACGACACATAATTCACAGATATCAATAATCAACGGCATTAAACCTACAAAAGCAACCGGAGGTTTAGGAAGGAATTTGCCAGGGCAAAGGAGCCTTTCTACAAACAACCACCCACACAATATAATAATCAGAAATTACACAGTAATGGATGAGTTACAATTAGCCGCCCACAAAAATTATTGATCAGAAGTTACACAGTAACGAACGATTTTTCACAAGAAGCTACACACGATAATATTGAGATCATAAATTACCACAAGTAATGGACCGACTCAACAAACAAACCTGCTACGCCAACATATGGCAATATATATAAATTGTCACAGTTTTCCCACCGCCATCACAGCAAGCGGACCACTACTGCAACATTACGATTCTGTTGCCTAGTTATTTCGCCAAGACACCTTACGGACACGACCAAGCTTTGGGTTACACTGTAAACTCGTGCGCGGTGCAGAACAAAAGATCCGACCGTCGACTCCAGAAGGACTGTAAGGCCGGATCGTGTTATTATAAGCTCCATGAATACAGACAAAACCAGGCCTATTGTGTATGTGGTAAAGTGGGATGATATAAATATTTATAGGGGACTTAGTGTACTGACTGAGATCAGCTGTGAAGGTATCTGTATCTAATAGGTGTAGTGTTTTACAGATAACCTTACTTTGCTACCACATTTAGACCTCAGTCAGAATTATTCTGGAATATTGTGATGACTACGTTGAATGTCTAGGGTTATGAAAATGATGAAGTGTAAGTCACAACAACTACAGACAGATAAACAATTTAGTTTAATCCACAACTCTTTACAACACTGTGACACTCACACACATAAAACACTCTATAAGACTATCTTAATAAGTCAAGTTTTAAAGTTTAAAAATATATGTATTAATTCCTTCAAATATTAGATATCCTGATTCAACTACAAAGTGAACCAGGAATCACAATCAAATGTAATTACAAGTTGTATGTACACAATTTATAGATATGATCTTTGTATTGACATATATTATTATTATTATCATATGTGTGTAAGTTGTGATGTAGTACCATGAGGTAATACTGGCTTTTTCAAGCTAGGTGGTTGTTTGTCATCATGACTTCAAGTGTTTGCTTCTGGAGAAAATAGTACTGGGAAAAGTTCACAGTTCCTGTCATTTGAAACAATTAATTGTCCCTCTTTATTTAATATACTGTAAATTTTTGAGGGGGGTACATAAGATTGAGCTGCTCTGGCCACAGAATCTTATCTTCTGTGAGGGCGGCAGGAAACAGTCTCCTCTGCTCGCTTGCTTCACCGTGTTCTTGAGAAATAATAATGGTCGCTATCTTGACCAAGGAGTAAGCTACCAGCCTCTGGATTCAGCAAAACTCAGACCAGGTGCTGCTTCAATAAGTTAGGACCACGGTCCCTGAAACAAGAAGGTTGTACCTCCTACTTCAGAACTATTTTATAATCTATTTCCACACTTAAACACAATACATAACAAACACTGAGTTCAGAGCGGTAGGCCAACTGCTAGCTTCATCTGAAACAATTTACACCAGTATTCTTCTCCCTAATGGTTACTACGCCTCTGCAATTCCAGCATTATTTCCTTCTAGTCAATAAGATAGGTGTCACAGTACTATTTGGCAATTCCATGCAGTTATACTTTTCTCCGACAAGTTTTGTTCAGGTTGGAGCAATATCTAGGCTTTGCCTCATGTTTGCTACTGAACCACACACATATACAGACATAAATTATCAATTCACATTCAATTTTCATCAAAAGATATCAAATATGTCAATCTTACCACAATTCATGGAAATAATAAACAAATACGTTGACTGGCGATGAATATGGCACAATTCCGATCTGCCTCTGTCCCAGGCTTTTATTTAGAAAAATATGAGCTGGATCTCAACGCACTGTTTCTTAGTAAGTTTATTTTAAAATGTGGCACTGAACAGACGCTCCTAATTGACTATATCAAATGGTCTAGCCAATAAGACCATGTTTACAAAAGCTTTTGAAAAAATTTACCCTTCCTACGTTTCCCCTAACAACCAAAAATAGTATTTGCAGTCCGACTAATCGTGTTTCGCCTTACATATACTTCTAGCCAATCAAATAGGATTTAACTTGTTGGCCTATTTCCCGTAAAATGGTGGTTTTAAAACATGCCACTGAGCGATTATGATTTGGTGCTGTCAGACAATCTCACCATTTTCTTTTGGCTATAATTTGTTAATTCCTAGACTATTTGCGTAACACTTAACATATTCTTTGTCAGCAAGTCCTAAGGAACCCAAATATATAAATTTAATGGGGCTAAGTGGCTGCGTTCAAAATATGCATTTTCTTCTACCTCCCGTTAACTTCGATACGATGTGATGTCTTCTGTACTGTCAGGCTTTCAGACATAAAACAGTATAATGTCATGTTTACTAATAAGCATTAAACAGTTTTTTAAAACCTAACCCTCGTATTGGTAGTGTTTTTTATCACTGTCTATTTGAAAAAAAGTTAGTGCTTCATGCCTTACGCGGGGAGGGTGGCATTAATTGTATATCGCGAGACGCGTGTTAGTGTTGCATGCGTTCCTCCGTTCAGCCCTCTCTCTCTCTCTCTATCCTAAGTCCATCTGTCCTTTCGTTTATGTTAACGTAGTGTATATAATTCATTAATGCTAGTATTAATCTAGGTCATTAAGCAGCTTGCGTATCTCAAGGTTTTCTAAGAAACACAGTACTAGTTGTATTTTTCGAACGTGTGTAGTTTTATGCAGACGGAGCATAAAAAGGGGTTTTCTTGTTCAACTAGCATGACGTTCTATTAACACAGGCGTACGCTATTGAAAAGCACGGGTCTTTAACCATTCTTCTTTCCCTTTTATTGAATTAATGCGTTAGGCTTTACATTTAATCTCTAATTTATATATGTGGATTTAGAATGTTTCACGACAGTGTACAAACACCCAGAGCTTTATTGACATTCAGAAAGAGGCCAAGAAACAAGATATCATATTTTTAGTAGTTAGGATTAGATTAAATTCATCATCATCATCATCACTCAGTATAGACTTAAGATTCGATTGTGTATTTTGTTTTATTAATTACCACCTTCTTTTCCAGGTATAGTTAGTTTTAGTTGACATTGTATTTGTATTATTTTATTTGGTTGTTATGCTACATATAGTAATTAAATAAATGTGGTAATACAGTTTTCGTTACCAACACTAGTTAGTTTATCTATAGATAAGGAAAGAAAGTGTGCGACAGACATACAGTTCTTTCTTTCTTACTATTCTGTCCACTCAAGAGGGTCGAGGGGTTGGGGGCTCGCGAGCTATAGGTTAGGATAGATAGATTGGTAGGAGTGACAATGTCACGAGATCCAGAATCACTGGAATTATCTGCTGGGAACTTATCTCAAATTCGCCTTCTTCCGCTCCTGCTGTCTATCTTTACCTGGTTGCAAGGCAAATCTGAGCCATTGACAACGCCTGCACCACAAAGATAACTCTCCCTGGTTAATCCTCGGGTTAACCTTGTCACAGTTGTAAAGTGGAGATTATTGTTAAATGTTATAAAAGAACACAAGCCTAGTCTATGCAACCACTGTAATTTATTTTGCATTTAGTTTTGTTGAGCTTGTTAGCTCTCCCTGCCCCCCCCCTCCCCCCTGGCGACACCCAATTTCCCATGACCAAATACGCGAGTTTTAAAATGCTTGTTTAAATAAACCATAAATCTAGTCATAGCTTATTACTGCGCTAGCTAAAGACTTGAGTGTTCCCGTATTTGGTAAGTAGAGCTGAGTTTACACATTGTAGTGAAATGTGTAGGGCACAAAGAAATGAAACGGCTTTTAAATCTGGTTGAAACGAAAATGCACTATACAAAAAAGCCCACTATGCGCGACAAACATGCACGATCGTGGGAAATTAGGGCACGATAAAGACCATGAAAAAGATGGATGGAGAAGAGTAGCCGAAAGAACGAAAATCGGTATTACTCAGGGGGGGGGAGAAGGGTTAAGTGAGGTACTGTAGTACATTATCACACACGTCGTAAGAAACATAAAGCCATGAGAGGAGGGATATAGAAAATTTAATGTGAAATGAAATTCAATAGGCCAACAAGAAAAGTTAAGAACCTGTAATAAATATTAAATGTAACTTTAATAATGTAGCAACGCTGACACCTTCCACCTCTTCTTTTTCAAGTACCATGTCTGGTGATATAGGTGATCACGTCTCTCCAAAACTTCCTGTCTCCAGTATTGTTTATCAATTCTTTTGTTGACTTCTGTCCATGTCATGACGTCAAACTGTCTAATATCTTCTCTTGTTTTTGTCCTCTATCTCTTTTTTATGGAAAAGACATAAGAATACTTAGTAACCTTTTTGGGGAGCAAACTGCTACAATAAGATCTGGAAGGAATTATTCACCATACATAGACATAAAAAGAGGTGTCAGACTAGGTTGTGTGCTGTCCCCGTGCCTATTTAATTTATAAACCAAAAAATTTTTCAAACAGATACAGGAAATACGTACCAGGACTGAACATCAGTTGAAGGTCAATAAACAACCTTAGATATGCAGATGATACCGTGTTGTTAGCTGAAAGCGAACAGGAGTTACAAGAACTAGTGAAGCAAGTGAACAGTATAAGTCATGAATATGGATTGGACATTAATATTGAGAAAACAAAAACTATGATAATTATCATAGTCCAATTATAATTAGCAAAACAGACGATAAGCCCACATTAAAGATGTGGCATAAGCATAAATGAGAAAATCCTGGAGCAAGTCAAGAGCTACGTATATCTTGGTCATATAATAACAGAAGATGGCAGATGTGAAACAGAAATCAAGAAGAGAATAGGAATGGCCAAAGCTACATTCAACAACATGAAACATGTAATAACATCTAAACAGTTATCTCACAAATTAAAACTGAGAATCATAAAGTGTTATATATATATTCTGCATTACTGTATGGTGTAGAAACTTGGACGATGAATAAGCAATTGGAAGAAAGAATTGAGGCGCTTGAAATGTGGATATATAGAAGAATGGGGCGCATCTCATGGAAAGAGAAGAAAACAAATAAGGGGGTTCTAGAATATCTAGGTATGAAAAGAGAACTAATGAAGGAGATCAAAGTTCGGCAGCTAAAATACTTTGGCCACATAAAAAGACATATCACCTTGCAGAATACCATAATAGAAGGGAGAGTTGAAGGCAAACGTGCAAGGGGAAGACAGTGCTATAAACGAGGAATGGAAGACAACATGGAGGGAAAGTATTAAAGACAGACATGCGCTCAAACTTCTGAAAGAACCAACAAGGGCGTGCCAGGTCAGAGAAGAACTAAAGGTACCTTAGAACAAAAAAATTGTGCCGTCTCCGTCTAGGTGCAGCATACTTTACGGTGGAGGAACCACACTGCCAAGAATGCCAGGATGAAAAAGACACAGACCTGATGCACTATAAAAAAATACGATCAATAAAGGCATGAATTGACAAGATACTTTACAAATCACAATTATAGATATTACAGGAAAACGAATGACAGTCGAAACGGTCGACATTGCAAGAACCGTGCGGGGCTCTGGGACTGACACAAGGGACAAGATCAGTACAACCTTCTGTCTCCCTGGTCACACATCTGGTGCTGAGTGCCTCTAAATACCAGTATCTGGATGTCCCCAACTCCCGATACACAGGATTCGAGATGCCTGAAATCCTCCTATCCTGGGGCAATTTATCCCATGTATACTGGTTGAGGATACCAAAGACCCCTCCGCGTACGTGTAATAACAGTGACAATATTAATAATAATAATAACAGTAGTAATAATATTTCAGAAACAAATCAAACCAATAATAATTAATAAACAAAAACTAAGACCCCCATATAGAAAAATAAGGAACTGTCACAGCGTGATTATCACAGCTGTGGACTGTCGGTGCTCCGCTGGGAGCAGGTACGTAATGTCAGTCGTGTATGAGAGGTGGTCAGTAGAGTGGTCTGAACTTAACAACGCGAAACTGCGAGGTCATCAGGTCAGGGGTGAATGCAAGGAGATTGTGGCAGTGAAGAAACGGGGGTCAGGAGAGCGACGAGGTTTCTGGTGGTGATGGTGGACTTGAATTGTCGAGTGCCAGAAGATATTTATTTGTGTGAATATAATGTATTTTGTGATCTGGGATTTTCTTGAATGTGATACACTTCGCTGACTATATATATTGTTGTAATTTTGTGGTCACAGTTATTTGAATACATTGGACAGAGTTGGGAATATGGCTTGTGTTGGTTATTACTTGAATGTGTTCCACTCCATCCCTCGCTCTCTTGTTTAGTATTTCGAGGACTAAGACATATGTGTGTTTAATATAAAATTATATCAGTGTCAGGTGGGGAGCTCGTCTTTGAGTCCTCAAGTTTGGTTATCTTTTCATGTTCTGCTTGAAAATAGGAAGTGTAAATTGCCACTGTGTTCCCTTCTCTTGATATTAGTTTCGAGGAAGCGCCAGGTCCGAAATCTATTTTGGGTCACGTATACTGTAGGCCTGTTTTTCATTCACGCAGTTGTCAGGTATTTTGAATAATGAGTCACGGGTCACGGATTAGCGATACGCAGTGAAGTGTTGTATTTTTTGCCACGGGTGATTTTCAGTTCACGAATTAAATCTGAACAGTGTTGCAAGATTGGAATTTTCAGTTCTCGAGTAAAGCTTGAACAGTGTTGCAAGTTGGAAATTGTGGAGATGTGTTAGAGGACGATAAAGGATTAATACTTTCACTAATGGTGTAGTGAGAGCAGAATTACAAGGCGGTATTTATTATTTACAGTGCTCTGTCACTTTGCCTGTGCAATAGCGTATAAGGACATTTGTGGCTCTTTGCAAGTTGAAGGTAGCTTCACTTGATAGGCAAAAGTTGTCAGTTATAGGTGTGTAGCTTGTAATTCCCTGTTGACGATGAAGATGTCTAGCCAGTTATGAAGAGTTGGTAGAGACCTAGTGTTACTTGGAGGTCCTGGTTGTACGAGAGTGCTAGATCTAACAAAACTGTCACAGCGTGATTAACACAGCTGTGGACTGTCGGTGCTCCGCTGGGAGCAGGTACGTAATGTCAGTCTTGTATGAGAGGTAGTCAGTAGAGTGGTCTGAACTTAACAACACAAAACTGCGAGGTCATCAGGTCAGGGGTGAATGCAAGGAGATTGTGGCAGTGAAGAAACGGGGGTCAGGAGAGCGACGAGGTTTCTGGTGGTGATGGTGGACTTGAATTGTCGAGTGCGAGAAGATATTTATTTGTGTGAATCTAATGTATTTTGTGATCTTGGATTTTCTCCAATGTGATATACTTCGCTGACTATATATATTGTTGTAATTTTGTGGTCACAGTTATTTGAATACATTGGACAGAGTTGGGAAAATGACTTGTGTTGGTTATTACTTGAATGTGTTTCACTCCATCCCTCGCTTTCTTGTTTAGTATTTCGAGGACTAAGACATACGTGTGTTTAATATAAAATACCATGTGTCAGGAACTATGCATTTTAAAAAGGAAAAAAAAACTACTGACTACTCATAATATAAGGAAAAACAATGAAGTAACAAAAAAACGACGTGAAAACAGCAAATTATGATATAAATTGACACTTTCAAAAGAAACCAATTGGAAAGGACAATATGAATTAGAATATAACACAAATCTGAAAATAAAATGGCATTAAATACCTTAATTAT
The DNA here is from genome assembly GCA_024509875.1 of Oreohelix idahoensis. Classification (NCBI taxonomy): domain Eukaryota; kingdom Metazoa; phylum Mollusca; class Gastropoda; order Stylommatophora; family Oreohelicidae; genus Oreohelix; species Oreohelix idahoensis. The sequence continues at coordinate 63,620 of JAMPIV010018787.1, read as the reverse complement.
AACCGACAATTAGGTTGAACGGGGTAGAACAGGCTATAAGGAGGCAGCCCATCCATCATGTAAAGGCACAACAGGCCAATCTCCGGTTTGCCTTAAAACCTGATTACACGAAATGCAAGAGAGAAAACCAGACTGACTTCTACACCTCACGGTAGAAGAGGAACGACTAAATAATTAAGTAAGTAAGCAAGGATAGAACAAGATGGTGGACGAGCGGAGGCAATGAAGTACAATTGAGACTAGCCTGCTCTTCTCCCATCACGTTTATACAAAAATAAATAAATAAAAAGACTCGTCTGCTGGGGGTCGGTGTGGCTAAGAGGAATAGCATCCACCTCGAATTATAAATTCTATTATATTTTATTATAATTATAAATTCTGTTATATTTTATTATAATTATAAATTCTATTCTATTTTATTATAATTATAAATTCTATTATATTTTATTATAATTATAAATTCTATTATATTTTATTATAATTATAAATTCTATTATATTTTATTATAATTATAAATTCTATTACATCTTAAACTGTCAGCGTCTGAAGCACATTTAGGAGACTGAGAAGTTTGAATTGGTATGTAGATTGTATTTTGACTAATTACTTAAAATCTCTCAATACATTTTTGGGAGGTAAATGTACGGTTACCTTTAAAATTGTTGTCTCGATAATATGCGTCCTCCATATGTACTATGGGTTCCTTCCTCGCGTCAGCGCTACATAAAGTTGACTATAAGCAAAGACTATTTCTGCTAGGTATACACCTACCTACCACTGTCTATGTAAAAAAAACGCACATGTTACGGAAACAACAACAAATGAAAAAACTTTGATGCGGGACGGACATCCGGAGTCTCGGGCTCGTATGACTGACAGTGGTGAAAGCCGAAAGGAAGCCATTGGCATGAAAACGGATGCCCTGACCGCAAAACACGAAACCAGAATTGGTTTTTGGAACATCAGAACTATGAATGAGGCAGGAAAGCTGAGACAAATCACAGCAGAGATGAGGAACTACAAAATACATATTCTGGGAATAATGGAGAGCAGATGGACAGGGAAGGGGAGAATAAAAACAGCTACAGGGGAAACAGTACTTTATTCTGGCAGAGAGGATGGTCAGCACAACGAAGGGGTAGCCATTATCCTGAAGAAAGGAATGGAAAGGTCTTTACTGGAATGGAAATCCATCAACAACAGACTGATAAGAGCAAGACTGAGAGGGAGATTCACCAACACCACAATTATACAATGCTATACACCAACAAACGACAGCGATGAAGAGATCAAGGATGAGTTCTATCAACAGGAACAAAAGGAAATGGAAACTACACCCAGGTGCGATCTTATTATAGTAATGGGAGACCTAAATGCGAAAGTGGGAGCACACAATAATTATAACGAAAGAGTAATGGGGAAATGCGGCTGTGGAACAGTAAATGAGAATGGGGACAAATTAGTAAGCTTCTGCAGTATTAACAACCTGGTCATTGGAGGAACACTTTTTCCACACAAAGATGTGCACAAGTTAACATGGGAATCACCAAACGGACGAGACAGAAACCAAATAGATCACATAATGATCAATGGCAGATGGAGACATGCACTACAAGACGTGAAAGTAAGAAGAGGCGCAGATGTGGGAAGTGATCATCACCTAGTAGTAGCAAGACTGAAGGTGAAACTCAGAGCTGCTGGACCAGTTGCAGTCAAACAGAAAAGATATAGCATCACGAAACTTAAGGATCCCCTCACCAGAAAAGCTTTCGTGGTCGACGTAAAGATACGATATCAGATTACCAAAAGCCATGAAAGAACAGAGACCGATGATGTTGACCAGAGATTCAACACCATCTCAACAATATACAAGGAAAGTAGCAAGTCATGCTTATGATTCCAGAAAACAAAGAGCCAAGACTGGATAACACCAGATACGCTAAACAACATAGCGAAGAGGAAGAAAATGAAAAGAAAGAAAACAGAAGCTAAGTCTCCCAGGTTAAAGGCAATATATAGTGAACAGTACAGACAGCTGGACAAGGAAGTTAAACGCCAAACCCGTGCTAACAAAAGGACATTTCTGGATGACCTTGCAAGACAGGCAGAAGAGGCAGCACTGAGAAATGAACAAAGCACAGTATACAAAATAACTAAAATCATCAGCGGAAAACGAGAGAGGTTGGTAAGAAAACGAAGATGGCTGTATACCGCTCCACCTATGTCCCGTTTAGTGAGCACGTGCACTGTGTGGTCGTCGCATTCAAAATGGCTGAACGAGTAGAGCAAAGAATCTGCATCACATTTTGCGTCAAGCTTCAACATTCCTCCACGGAAACTATTATGATGATTCAGAAGGCTTTTGGAGACGATGCAATGACTGCTACACAAATAAAGGTGTGGCACAAACGCTTCAAAGATGGTCGAGAATCTGTTGAATGTGATCCCATTTCTGGAAGTCCTTCTTCGGGCGTGGAAAACCAGGCGACTTCCACTGAGACGACTGAGGCTTCGTTTCTGGATCATAGCAGTAGATCCACGATTCATCTCCGGTTATGACATTCTTTATGAAATCTAGGTTATTGGTTGCAGTTTGAAGCAAATCATTAGCAACTGTGACACGAAATTCCTTCTGCTCTGGTAGCAGAATCCGAGGAACGAATTTTGCCACGACACGTCTCATATCCAGATCCTGGGTCAGAATCTCTGATACAATAGTTTTTGGAATTCCCAGATCTTTTTCTAGTTCTCGCACTGTCAGTCGCCGATCTTTGTTGATTGCAGCCCGTACACGTTCAACATTTTCCGGTGTTCTCTCTCTTCCAAACCTCTACACCTCACGGTAGAAGGGGAACGACTAAGTAAGTAAGTAGGAAAACGAGGTGCAAACAACATTACATTAGTAAGAGATAAGCAAGGAAATTTCATCACGACAGTAGAGGGACAGGAAACAAAATGGGCAGAGCATTTCAGAGAAACTCTGAATAAGGAACCACCAGAGACACAATTGAATGTTCCTGAGGCTGAAAATCTTCTTCTTCTTCTTCTTTCGCCCTGAAAAGGACGGTGGTTGCGTTGTGTCTGTTTCCAACGTAGCTGTGATATCTGCACCTTTCGGTCGACACATCCGACTTCTGCACGGCATTTTTTAGGACCGGGTTTGCCTTCCCATTGCGATCCGTACTCGCTCAGCCAGCCTGCATTGCTGCAGACTGTTTCCAGGACCACCACGTGGAGGTGGAGCACGGTCTTGACCAGCTCTGGTTCGCTGGTCCTGACGCAGGCAGTCAAGCTATGAGTCGCTGACTGCGGTCTCTATTGCTGCATCTTGAGGTCCCACGGCTGAAAATGATCTAGATGTTAATACAGACATTCCACGAAAAGAAGAAATCATCACAGCAATCAAAGGGTTAAAGAATGGAAAAGCTCCCGGCCATGATAACTTAAATGCAGAGCTACTTAAGATAGACCCAGAGCTAGCAGCAGAACTATTAGAACCACTATTTGCACAAGTCTGGAAAACAGGGACAACACCAACAGAGTGGAGCAAAGGAATAATTGTCAAATTGCCCAAGAAGGGAGATCTTGCAGACTGCAATAATTGGAGAGGAATAACTCTTCTCTCAGTTCCCAGCAAAATACTAGGCAGGATAATTATACAGAGAATCTCAAAAGCAGTAGACCACGAACTGAGGAAAGAAAAAGCAGGATTTAGAAAGAACAGAAGATGTGTAGATCATATATTTACCCTCAGGAACATTATAGAGCAGTGCTCAGAATGGCAAAGACAGCTGTACATTAATTTCGTTGATTTTGAAAAGGCTTTTGACAGCATACATAGTGACAGTTTATGGAAAATACTGAGGGCTTATGGAATTCCAAGCTGCATAGTGTCAATCATAAAAAGCCTTTATGCCAACTTTACGTGTAGCATTGGGCAAAGCAACCTAACCTTTGAGGTGAAGACAGGAGTACGACAGGGATGCCCCTTATCAACCACTCTATTTTTAACAGTCATAGACTGGGTGATGCACCAGACAACAGAGGGCAGTCCAAGAGGAATAAGATGGACTACATTTTCTACATTGGAAGATCTGGAATATGCAGATAACATTGCACCGCTAGCACATTCACATCAACACATCCAGGAAAAAACGGATAGACTTAATAAGTATAGCCAGCAGGTGGGCTTGAACATCAACCTAAAGAAGACAGAGGTCACGACGCTCAATGAGAGCAACCCTGAGCCCATATCAGTAAGGAATCAGCAACTGGAACAGACAGACGCCTTCACATACCTAGGATGCATAGTAACACCAGACGGCGGAGCAAGCAAAGACATCAACAACAGAATGAACAAAGCAAGAACAGCCTTTTTTAGTCTAAACAACATCTGGAAGTCCTCTCAGTACAGCACAAGCACAAAATTATATCAGAGCTGTGTGCTTTCTGTGCTTCTATATGGCGCGGAGAGCTGGAGAGTTACAGAGAAGGAAATGTCGAAATTGTCCTCTTTTCACACAACATGCCTAAGAAAAATTCTCCGAATCTTTTGACCAAATACCATCACCAACCAAGATCTGCTTACTCGGAGCAAGCAAGAGGACATGCACACCATCACAGCTGGCAGACGCTGGAGCTGGGTTGGCCATGTCCTCAGAAGAGACCCCGATGCCATCACAAGAACAGCTATGTTATGGACCCCTGAAGGAAAACGAAAGAGAGGCCGACCAAAAACAACTTGGCGGAGGACAGTGGAGGCTGAGATGCAAAGAATGAACCAGAGTTGGGGCACTGTATGAAGGACAGCCACCGACCGAGCAAGGTGGAATCAATTTGTTGTTGCCCTACAAGACGCCATTAGGCGTGATGGCCACTGACTGCTTTGACGGTCGGCGGCTAAGGATCAAAGAAGAAGAAGAAGATACACCCACCTGATCAAATGATTGCCCCTTGCTTTGGTGATTGTCATGCTAAAAAAAAAACGAAAGCTAAAATCACAGGGACCTGACATCTCAAGATTGTATCGCTTGGCTCTACATTAATGCGTGGAATGAAAACTCGTTTGTCTTAATTGCTACATTTGATGATTTTTATAGTTTAAAAGAAAACTCAATCGTCTGTCTTACGTTTTAACAAAATGTTCAAGTTAAAAATTTAAAAAAAAAACTGAAAAGGAATTGAGTGGCTCTTTTATTATGAAACTAAATTATTTAACTTCTTCCTCACTTCTTGGCGGGTTACTTGCGAAGAGAATATGTGATCCCCCTAATAAAATAGATTACTGGCCTCTAGGTGGGATGATTCTGCTGGGTGTTTAAGATAACTTTCACTCAAATAACTGCAATGCAGGCTGTTTCCTTATTTGATAGAAAAGCCGTTGTAATCGTTTCGTTTATTCAGACGCACAGGCATTTCATACCAAGAAAATTCTGAATGTTACGATTTTGGTACACTCATGTCAACTAATTTCTGTCAACCTTTTAATATATTTCCTTTTCTCGTATTTATAGCGCTGCCGTTCTTTCGCTCGTTTGTCATAAATCTTTCTGCCTCTAATGGTTTAGGACAATTGTTAGTTTTTTTCCCTGACACCCATCTACCTATGACCAACCAGGTTTTAAATTAGGACAATTAGGCTGAGAAGAAGGATGCTAGTAGCGGAAGACAACGAATCAGTAGTGGATGCATGATATATATGTGTGTGTGTGTATATATATATATATATATATATATATATATATCGAGAGAGAGAGAGAGAGAGAGAGAGAGAGAGAGAGAGTGAGAGAGTAGAAGGAAAAGATAGGGGTGTAAATAAATCATACAATGTTAAAGTTACGTGCCGAAGCTACATTAAGACACTAGATTATTTCATTAACCCACACATTCAAAGGCAAGTATAAACTATAATGTAAGCTGGATAGGGAGAAAATCAACGAATTACTGAGTACTGGGGAAACACTTAAGAGAAAGTACATACTACAGAGTATAGAGAAAAGAGGTGAGAGATAAATAAAGAGTACAGAGAAACAATAAGAGAAATAACTTGGGATTGAGTTACAAGGTTTAAAACAAAGTAGGCGAAGAAGTATTGAAAACATGAAGTTATGAATTCAGAGGGCTACCAGCAGGAGAGACAGAAAAGACGAACAATAGAAGAATAAGACAGATAGAAAACAGAAGACACCAATAGATAAAAAAATAATAACATAATTCAAAATAAGATAAGGGCTGAAAGGTGTGTGAATGAGAAAATTGACAGGTGAAGAAAAAAGATATAAACGATTACTTTGTAGTAGATTTATTTAACAACCCTATTGTTACGAATACATAGCTAAACTTACCATTTTAAATAGTAGGTCTCCTTTTCTGAAAGGAAATAACACAGACTGAAGTTATGACACCACGTTAAAACAGATTTCCTGTTACAGTTTTCCGTTGGCTCGAAAGCCGGGTCTTGAAATACAGTACGTTGAAACCCAGATGATCTGGGGTAAAGGATGTCCGGTGTTCAAGGTCTGACCGCAATCCAGAGGCACACAGATAAGATACTTCATACAGCGTGACGTCAGCTTTTGTGCTGTTTGAATCTGTAACGAGTACATTAAAAGTTAACATTTTAGTGAACATTGGTAATTCGGTAATTTCCTAATACTCGTGCTTTTTTTGCTCCGCACAGAATATGTGTAGTTATGTGTTGTTTCGGGTTAGGGTTATGGTTGGGGTTGGGATTAACCCCAACCCCAACCCTAATCCTAACTGAGTCTTATTGAAAATAAACAATTCGATATCTAAATTCAAATTTATTAATAATAATAATAATTGACAGGGACTTCCAGGTTTTCCGATAAACTCCGTTACGGTTTGGTAGGTTTCAGAAAGACTGGATTTGAAACGATTATGCATTAATAATTTCCTGCAAATAATCTTAATTAAGACTACAGCATTAACTTAATCTTCATATAAATGATACTCAGTAATGTATTGTACTATGTACTGGTAGGCTCTGCATTTAACAACAAATATAAAATGAAAGCGCCTTGGAAATTTAAAAAAAAATATGCAAATGCTATATCTAAATAGAAATATTTAAACTTTTAAAAACAAAGACGCAAACTTCGAAGTTTTCCCGAGAGACTCCGAGATGTTAATACACTTCACGCGATTCTAAAATTCTAATTTAAAGATTGTGTTCGCGACGTACCTGGACACAATGTCAGGTCTCACCTCGTGACGTAGTTGTTAACCCTCAGCAAAGTCTCAGTCAAATCAAACACGAGAGTACGAGTTCAGATTCTACATCCAATCAACGTGCTCTCTGTTTGTATAGTCACGCGGTCTACCTAATTATAACCCTGACTATTTTTGGACTTAAGAATAAAGAGCAAACAGGTAAAGGTGGGTTTCAAAATAATAGATGAGAACAATGTTGAATCTAATGCAGCATACCTGTTATATAATGTTGAAACTAATGCAGCATCACTGTCAAATAATGTTGCAACTAATGCAGCATACCTGTCAGAGCTTTGTAGAATGTGTGTGTAATTCAAACGTCTCTAGCTAAAGAGCCTGTATTTATTCATGTCTCGTATATGTATCACCGTCTCGTTTAGTGTACAGGCAGTCTCTGAGGGACACAGATAGCCAACCAATGTGAAGGTGAACATGAAGCTGGCATCATCATCATGTAAAACAAATTGCTTTAGTCACGACCACTGCTAGAGATCACAAATGCGTGGTGCATGATTCCTGGAAGAGGACCAGCAGTATTGGTGGTTCTGTGCTCCATAAGGAGTGACAATGAAAGAGTATATCACCATCGGTCATTGTGGTTCCATGTGAAACATCATCATCAGCTGCCATCTCCACATAGAAGGTCTTATGCAATTGATCTCCAACGTCTTCTGTCTCTTGTCTTGATGGTGCACTCTGATAGACTCTTTCCTGTCCATCTCTAGATGTTATTTTCCCACTTATAGCGCTGTCTTTCTCTTGCGGGTTTGTCTTCAACTCTGCCTTCTACAATGGTCTTCTGTAAGGTGTTATGTCTTTTTACATGTCCAAAATATTTTACCTGCCTAACGTTGGTCTTCTTTATTAATTCTCATGTCACTCCTGGGTTTTCTAGGAGCTCTATGTGAAGAATAAGGTTACAACTGTTCCATGCTGCTGATGTTTATTTTGAGCCCTCGTTTTTCAGCTATGCTTTGAAGATCCTGGTTTTCTTCGATGCCTCTTTTAACGTTCTTCTCCGTGCTCTCTTTGGTCTCCTCTGTGTTTTCTTCCCCTGTGGGTTCCAGCAAAGTGTCTGGTGTTACCGCTGCAATTTTTTATGGTGATGTGCTTCTGGGAAGATATTAAAGAGTATAGAGAAAAGAGGTGACCGAAAAGGAAAGAATGCATATAAACAGTGTGAGATTGAATGACAAGGCCAGAAAAAAAGAGAAGTGACGAAGAATTCCAAAGAGGAAGACAAGAATTGTCAGGGCTAACGGTTTGAGAGACAGAAAAGAATATTTGATTTTTTTGTCCTTTCCTGTATGTTTTGTTGTCTTGTCCTAGTAGACTTTAGTCATCTATAAAATCATGATCTTCTAGCTGTTTGTCCAATGGCCGCTATGTTTCTCGTGCATGTCTTTCTTGTTGTTTCATCAACCTGTCCATGACCATGAGAAAGATCGAACCAGAGGCGTATTTAAAGTTTTGGCAGCAGGGGTGGGTACTACCTTCGACCCCCCCCCCCCCCCCCAATAATAAAATACACTTGCATGTATATTTTTAACAGTAAGTACTATTATAAAACTGTCCCTTGACACCCCCGTCCTGGCTGCTAACCGGGGCGGACCGCCCCCTCGCACCACCTGTAATACGCCAATGGATCAAACACATTCTATCACTTCATTTATTCACTACCTTTCCTCTCCTCGTGGAGCACAGCCCTTCAATAAATTCGCGCCAAATCTTCTTGCCCTGTGTCATCCGTTCAAAAATCTTTTCAAATCTTCTTTCTCTTTCATGTCTGTAATCCCCTTCACCTTGTGGTTGTTTGGTCTCCCGCTATACACCCTTCACCTTCTGGTTGTTTGGTCTCCCACTATACACCCTTCACCTTGTGGTTGTTTGGTCTCCCGCTATACACCCTTCACCTTCTGGTTGTTTGGTCTTCCGCTATACACCCTTCACCTTCTGGTTGTTTGGTCTCCCACTATACACCCTTCACCTTCTGGTTGTTTGGTCTCCCACTATACACCCTTCACCTTGTGGTTGCTTGGTCTCCCGCTATACACCCATCACCGTGTAGTTGTTTGGTCTCCCACTATTTCACTTACTTTGGAGGTTCTAGATAAAATACTGCCTTGCAATTCCATTTGTTTGTTTTCGTTTGACTCTTTATTAAAGATGGGGACACCTCAGCAGCGGGTCTCCTTGTAAGAAGCTGGTACCACACCATTCATGTGCTCCAGCAGCAGTGGTTTCTCTAGTACCGGTATTCTATTATACACGATGAGGTTGCAAGTCCCATGCACAACCTCAAATTAGCGCCTCTTGGGACATGCCTGAGGAATAAGTAGTCTTTATCTTTATTTGTCTCCACGGAGATCCTGGACAACTACATCTGACACTGCCTTGTAATCATCATCAGTTTGTCCGTTGTGTTCCTTACGGAGCATTTGACCACGAATGCAGCTGGCCCTTTTGCAGGAATCCTACACTAAGCGGTCAAATATTCTTGTAACGATGGTTTCTGTAGCAATTAGTTCTACTATATGAGGTTGCCAGCCGTATGCACAATCTCATATTATTCGCCTTTTACGACATGCCTGGGTAAGCAGCGGTCCTCTTCTTTCTGTGTCTCTTCAAAGACCCCAGGGAGCTGCACGAGGCCCTACCTTGTAGTGGTAGGAGTTCATTCCTGTTAATTACGCAGACTCGCATGTGAATGTTTCCAGAAAGCAAAATTAGGGAAGCCATACGCGCAACGGTTTTATAATTTGTACCCAAGGGCTAAACAAACGCTAGGACCCTTTCTTGAGTAGACCGTGTCAAAGCTGAGTCAGAAAGAATGTTATCACGTGACGCAGAGACTGACGCAAATTGATGGGAAGTGCGCAGGTCGTCACAGTTGACGTTGTAGATAATTAATTCTGTTTGATGTAGGTTCCACGACAGGTGGGAAGATGATTGACCGCATGGCCTTAAAAATCCCTTTGTGGAAGAATCTATATCATCACCATCATCATCATTTTCGTCAACATCATCGACAACGATATCATTCAGTTCCCCTGGAGCACTGTCAGACGTCATCTTGAATATGTCCAAAGAAAGCAGTAGTCAGCTTGAATCTATTTCCATCTCCATAGAGTTTTTCGAAGAATGTACTGGTGACGGCCATATGTGCTTCTATGTTCGTAGAATGTTGGGCATCTTTGAAGCAGATGTTAAGCAGTCATTTTATCGGTTCCAAAGCTACACTCATCGGTAGTTCCTATCTTTTACTTGTTAAAAAGGTGGTATCCCAATATGTTGTGGCCCGTGCGGAGTCTGAAGATTATTTCTTGTTCTCTTCTGCTGAGCAGAACCTCAATATAAGCGTGACAAGCCCCCCCCCCCCCCCCCCCCCCCCCCCCCCCAATCATATGCCATCAGTTCAAGGCATTTGCATGTGGTCGTTATCACTTTCATATCTATCTCCAGTTCTCTTCACGTGTTTTTTCTTTAAATCTCCTTCTATTGTTCTTACTAGGGTGATTCCAGATCAGGGATGGCTTGTAATGCTATAAGCAATGTTTGTTCTATCCAACGTCATGGTTATCTTTTTTCTTCTTCTTCCACTGGTGTTTGTTTGTTGTTTTTTCCCAACATGTCTTCATTATTGATCTTGTCATAACATTTTAATCCTTCTCTTCTACACAGGCATCGTTTATGGCTTTATGACAGCGCAAGAGGGAAAACACAAACAAACAACAACAACAAACACAAAGACAAGCTACTGTTATATTTAAATGGCCATGTTAGAAAGAATGGTACTTGTACTAGATGAAGTTGACGTTTTTCCCTGAGCTTGGGCTGTTTTTCCTCGTCTCTTAGTTTTAAAACTTTTCAGAATTCTAATTATTATATTTTTATTACTGCTCTATTGCTCCCTCCTTCATTTCTCTTTTGATTTCCTCCTATATTTTTCTTCCTTGAGGCAGTGCCCCTTTCTTTATGACCATGTCCTCTCTGCACTGTTTTCGTGTGCCACATTCCGTACGAAGACCGCATAGTTGTAACGTAACGTTGACACATGCATTATCTATTAGTGCCTGGTGAGGTCGCTCCAACCTATATAAACGGTTTTACAGCAGATAGTATGGTTTAGACAGCGAATAATATTTTGACAACACAATTAAACAGGCTGCCATGAATCATATAACAGGCTATTACAAATAACAGAGCTGAATTTCACAAATCCCATGGCAGGATTTCCCAAATAAAAAAGCTGTTTTTTTTTCTAATCACATGCATGTTTTCACTACTAAGAGAGTTGATTTTTACAAATCACATGATAAGTTATCACAAATAGGACAGCCGATTTTCTCTAATTTACAAGAACTGTTTTCACAAATAAGAGAGCTGATTTTCTGTCACATAGGTTTTATGATCATTAAATTGCCCATATCTTCTTCTTTTCTGTCACCTGTATCCTCTATTTTTATTATCGCTCTTTACCTTTTTCCTGTGTTTTTCGCATTCGTTCGTTTGCGACTATATACATTACTATTTTCCCATTCTAACGTTTACCTATTTCTTTTCTCAAAACTGAGAACGCAGTTATGACGTAACGTGTCAGTCTCTACAGAGACGGGAGAGTGTTAAAATGCATTTCTATTTGCATTAGATGTCAGGACACGAAACTGTGACTTTCGCTTATTTCAGACATACGAGCAGACTATGTCTGCACTTTCAGCTGACAGGCGCAGCTTCTTCGGCTGAGCGCTCAGCAAAAGCGCGATAACTGACACCTCTACGGTGCAGTTTGAGACATGTGTCTGGAAATTCCACCTGACACGACACTCATTGTGGGCCATGGTCAGCGTGAAGTGTGAAAACTGCCGGGGCATTGGAGACAAGCCGTCTGAGACTCGCAACTGACACGCGCACTCGCGGTCAGTAGGTGGCAGTTACGGCACGCGTTTAGTCTTCTAGTTACGTAAGTGTTATAGACGGAAAGGGGCGATTATTTCGTTTTGCGAAATAAACGTCCACATCTTTGTCTGTTTGATAGATATAACCAGAGTTTGAAACTAGATTTTCATTCTCGCTCCTAAATTCGCAGTAGACAGGACGTTTCGTGCTAAGAGAATAAGCTGTATAGCGAAGTCTTAGTTTGTTCTTGGCAAAAATTTTGCCGAACTTCTAGACTACCAATAAATATAAGCATATAATTCTAGTTTGTGCGATCGCCTGTAAATTCTGTGTTGCGGTAAATCGTATACATATTATCTAGTATTTCGTGCAGTGTTTAAAGTGTTAAATCGCTTATTTTATTTCACTAGTTAGATTTGGTGCAGAGCGCTTAATACATGAGTCTGTATTATTTTCTAGTGACGTGTTTCAGTGGAAAGCAGAATAAATTATAATTTCTAGCTTAAACAACAATGTAGCTATAATGAATTTAATTTTACTGCTAAATAATCAGACGAGAACATATTTTTCTAAACTAACTTATAAATGCTAGAAGCCTCATGAGTGTTGACGGAATACGCACGTATCCCTAATTCATGAGGATTGATGATTTTTTTAAAAATATAACTTATTCCACGGGAAGGGTTAAACTATAAGACAAGCTATACGCTTGCAGTTTAAAAATGTAAGTTATATTGAGTACAAAATATGTAAAATATTTCATATGTATTTTTCTTTATTCAGTGAATACTGTGGTACCCAAACTTTGCCAGCGTTCTAGTACGTGAACATTATCTGTGAAGAACTTAAGCACTTTCATTACATGAACTGTAACAGTTAAATGAAGTAAAAGGCCTATCGCGCCATAATTAATTCTTCCAGAAAAACACTTAAGTACAGATCAGCCCGCTGTGGCAAGCAAAATATCAGTAACATTCTTACAGAGTTCTGACTAGTAGTGTGGTGACCAAATATAGTCATATACTGAGATAAGGCACCCGACCTGACATTCCTCATTTTAGAAACCTACGCTAGTGACACTGTGCTCTGCTAACTTTCGTGCCTGGACAAATTTTATGTGACTTAAACAGACATCCGAAAAATAAGAACACCCAAGGAATCGTTCCCTGAGACAGAGAATTCAGTACGTTTTTTTGGAACTGGGGATTTCTTGGTCGAGACTGCATTTACGGGTCTGTGTGAAGGTCCTAGAAAAAATTGTGTTCCCAGAGGCAGCGATCAAAGCTGTAAGTATAAATGTGCGCACGTGGCCACGGCTGAATGAATAGAGTGAACGTAGGTCTGAGTGTTATTGTTACCGTTGTATTTTGGCACCTATTTGCTGTCATAACTTTCTTCATGCAAGTTTGTTTTGCTAACAATATTTTCCCTTAAACTAGATTATAGTATCAGGTCTGTTCATACCTTAAACGGGGAAAACTCTTAGACTCAATCATATGTATCTGGGACTCTTTGTGCTATCATCTTTCTCCTAACGGGACAGTGGGCTATCCATCAAGGGAAGATCACAACTGTGGGTCTACCAGTTCTTGTAGCATTCCTTGATTTGTTTATGATTTTGTGTATATGTTTTTTTTAGGTAATTTTACATGTAAGTTTAGTGGTTGGTCATAAATGTCTATATAATCATTTGTTTAGTTTCCCACGTCTGTGTGTCTACCTGTCGTCACTTGAATGTGCGTGCACGTGAGTGGATATATATATATATTTTTTAATGTATATGTGTTAGACTGTCTGACTACTCTAGATCTGTCGTAGAAGATAGGTGAGAGAGAGAGTGAAGATTTCTCGCTCTCAGAGACAGCCTCTATCACTATTCTACCACCTCACTCGTGGAAATCTATTTTGTATTTCTATCTCACACTGTGACTATCACTCATTCCAACCTATTCAGAAGGGACCAACCCAAGTCTTAATTCCCCTATCGAAAATCTACGACATTTTCACAAATAAGAAGGCTGATTTTCACAAATAATAAAGCTGATTTTGACAAATCATAAAACAAGCTTACACAAGAAAAGAGCTGATTTTTACAAATCATGTGTCAGGTTATAACAAACAGCTGATTTTCTCTAATTACATGAACTGTTTCCAGAAAGCTGACTTTCACTAATCACATAACAGGCTGTCACAATACATTTAAAGTTTTCACAAATCATGTGTTATATAAAGCCAATCATGACATATGGAAGTGAGTGATGGACACACACAGGGAAATCCATGGAGGCCACAGAGGTGTGGTTTCACAAAAGAATTTTAAGATTACCACGGACAGCTAAACACGAGTAAAGAGGATGTCCTCAAATAAGACAATGCGCGAAAGAAGCGTATTACTAATGTTAAAAGGTAGTATTCCTGTAGCAGGGAATGTAGATAAGAATATAGGAACCATCACTGTAGGCCACAGGCACAGTTTTGGGAAGAATAACTCTGATACTAAACATAGTACAACCATGGTGTTTGGACTTTTATTGTTCGTAAATACGAAACGAGAAGAATGAGATGCAAATGGATATTGTAAGTTAAGGTGGTTAAAAGATATTGACGATGTCAAGTTTAGAATAGGAAAACATTGAGAACTTTCGTGGACTAGCGAGTAAAGCTATTATGATGCAAGGCCAAGTTAAATATAGCATGACGTGATACTGGCCGCATAGCTCAATCGAAAGTATTACAAAAAGTATGGGTAATTATAAAACATAAAAACTGATTGGATTTTTAGTAAGTAGACAAACCAATCAAGAAGCGTGATTTAGTTAGTGGTCAAAAGGTTATACTAAGCTAACTTGTTTTTCCCCGGGCAGTTCTTGACCAGACGACGAAGTGTTAGGACGTAGTTGGCCACCGAGGTTTTTGTGGAGCAGCATTTTTAGATAGTGAATAGAGTTGAGAAGGAATTTTTCTTCTCCTAGAAACAGAAGTGATAAGATGAAACTAGACAGTGAGCGATTCACGAAGTGGAATTGTGATAAAAGGTTTGACCGAACTTAGAAGTGAGCAGAACTCAAAGAAGAATAGTACAATTGTAATTGCAATGGAACTGTTTTGTATGATAAGGCGAAGTCAGAACGTTTAATAGAATAACCTACCGCACGTCCTCAGATTTTGTAATTGTACCTCATCAAGTTATCTAATTTGGTGTATTGGTCAAGGTTTTCCAGTAACATTGTGTGTGTGGATTTATCATGTACAGTAAGTTGAACTTTTTGCTTCACTGTCGTAACGTGGTAATTATAAGCTGCTATCAAAACCAAAGATGGAGTTGCCACGATCTAAAGGAACATTAATATGTATATTTGTACCAATTTATGACGAAATGGACTACCTCTTCACTGTCTTTGTTTCACTCCGACAGGATCAGAGACATATTTTGTACTGATTTTTATTTGTGTACTTTTAAAAGTACACATTTCTTCTCATTATCGGCTAAGGAGCAAGTAGTTTGTATTTTCAAACATTTGTGACACTCCTTGCAGATAATGTTTATCCCAGCCTGCGAGAAGCAACAAGATAAGATGAGCGCCGGCGTATTTAGATTAAACCGCTGATAAGCGACTCGTTTGTTAACAAGCTGGGCAAACACGGAGTTTTTGCGTATTCATACGACAGATAACGAGATTACTGTCTGTGTGACACATGTGGGCAGACAAGTGTGACATAATCGCTTCCGGTCACTTGTTTAAAAGTAATCATGGATTTATTACTCTGGAGACAATATGAGTCTACAAATGTGTTTGTGATGTGTATGCAAGGCCCCAGATGTCCATATATGGTAATACGTGAACTTTTGCTTCACGCACCTTATTTCCCGTGGAATATTTTTGAAATCATCACACCCTATCTGCATGATTTGAAATGATTGGATCTTTCTGATTAGATTCATAACAACAATGCGTGGGAAGATAGGAATATATTCTGACCATTTTCGCAGTTTTATTTCACTGTGAATTTCACGCTCCCTAAGACAATATCAGACCTAGCCAGAGTGAAGACTAGATTCATAATTCTTTTTTTTTTTTAAACCGGATCTTTTATTGGAGAACCAAATAAGACTTACAAAGCACAGGAAATCTCTACATTTTAATAAGGAACACCGGGACTAGGAAACTGAAGAACCACACGGAGTCAGAGAGGGAATCTATTGTCAAATTAAAGACACCCCAGACGAGTGTGAGAGACCGACTCGTCTCTTTTATTCATCTGAGCAAAAAGTCTGTGAGTCAGGATTGGCATAAGTTGTGATTTACATTTCATATTTTATTACTAACATGTGAACTAACATATATCTCGTATGTATATATTACTATGTGAATTTTAATGTGTGAAAATTGCTACAGGATGTCAAGGTCATTTGAGGCTGGCAACCTCAGCGTATAGAATGATGATTCATGAACCACCACTGCACGGGCTGGTGATTGCTTTATTGATAGTTTCGTAACGAGAACTAAAATCATAAAGTGGTTCCAGGTTCCCTATGGAGCAGGAAGGGAAAGATGAAAGAAATGATGTACATTCTAAGTATAATACTTACATTTTCAAAGCAGTGTAAATGTCCCTATAAACATAGTCACTTTAAAATTAATGTAAGTTTTCAAGCTTTAAACCAGTGTCTATGTGAAAATATTCATTTTAAAGTAATGGAAGTTTCAAACTTTTCAATCAGTGTGAGGAGTTACAGTGATTTTATTTTCCACAGGCCCCATTCTTTTTCTCCCAATAATTATGTCATGTAATTATTTGAGTTTAGTCTTCTTCTCTTGGTAATTAATTGCGTTTTCAATGAGGGATGACTGTAGGGTTTAATTTTAAGATTTGCACCAGTCTTCCTTTCTCTAAATTAATTGCGATCACGTAGGCTTTTCTTTGTTAAAATAATCGCGATCATTCTTACTGTATTAGGCGCTTGGAGTATTATTAGGAGGGGTGGAAATTTTCCGACGTCAAATAACCCCTACCCGGTAAATCGATGGGTGGATGCTGAACCTCTACCCAGGTCCGTAAAAACGGGCGCTTCAACGAATCATAGCTAATTTTGCTCACGCCAACAAGTAACGTTATTTAACATGACGCAAGAAAAGATGCGCGCGATCAGTATAAATATCAGTCAGGTATTATCTTTCAATCGGATTGGCCGGGGTCAATTATTAACAAATTCCGGCAAGATTATTGGTTCCAGATAGACGCCAAGCGATGACGTACGGCGTGGGTTATAGCGTTCTTTTTTATGATATATACCCGCGTCTAGTCATTAGCGGATCTCTTTGTCTCCAGAATTCAGCCGTGAAAAACAACGTCGTTATCGCTTGCTCTAAGTGAGATATTCGATAAAATTGGGTATGTCTATATTTTAATTAAGCGTCGTACTTAAAGTTAGTTTCTTAATAGAATCTTAGCCCGATAAAGTAAAGTTCTTCGGGGACTTAATTTAATTTTATATAAACGAAAGTGCGATCAATTACTATCTTATAGAAATAGATAAAAACGTAAATGTGCATATAAGTTTTTCTATGATAAGCTAGTACTATTTTTGGTTGATGTAGAGGCTTTTGAGATATAAACTGTGTGAGGTTTAGCTCTTAGATACACGGGCGCTCTGTAGTATGTAAGAGTGTAGGGAAAATAATCACAAGCTGATTTGATTCTTTGCGGTGAAAAACATTAGCGTAATTGGGTACGTTAATTCGGTGTATAAGGTTAGGTCCTTAGGCTATATCTAGGCTGTAATTGTGAGGTCCGATATATATAGATAACCTCGATTTGAGTATAATATTGGAAGTGTATAATACGCTAGCGTAATTGTGTGTACGTTATTTTATTGGGCATTTAATTGTGTGTACGTTATTTTATTTGGCATTTAATTGTTTTGTACTCAGGAGGGGAGTGAGGGGTGTAATTAATTTTTCTGAGATGGGATTAAATAATTCCTAGGCAGGATGTGTTTATATTGTGTAACATTTGGTACGGGTCAGTTGTAGAAAGTAGGCCTAGGAATTATTGGGTACAGAGGAGTTCCCTCAGTGAGGGAATTGTTTTGACGCTGAGGCGCGTCTAACACAAAAGAATTAGGTCAGCTGCGTCGGGGGTTTTTCTTACCTAACAGACAGGGCTGAAGCAGGGTAGAGAGATCAGAGAGGTAATTGTATGGTAGGCTGTTCTTCGGGACAGAAATAATTGTTTATCACTGTGCATAATGAGGAGGGGATAGACGGGAGATATATTGATTTAAGGGGCAGAGGGGAGTTGAGGATTTAAGGGAGTTATGTGTTAGAGATGAGTAAATTTGATGTGGTGTACAGCTGTTGTATTATTTGTTTCACAGCAATTTTTCACGGCACACAGAGACGGTTGTACCAGCCGTACAACTTGCCAAGATACTTGATCTTCTCATGAGTAGTAGGTTCGAGACATCGCCAGTGGTGAAGAAAATTGGTGACGCGGTAGTTACCGGCGCCAAGTACGTCTGCACCAGGAGAAGGAAATAGTTCTCGTGCAGCGAAGCAATAATCTTCAGCGGGAACGAAACAGTTCTCTCGCAGTGAAGCCATTCTTCAGCGGGAACGGGGTTGTCCTTAAACTCCAGAGCTCTGAGCTCTTTATCACAACCCATAGAGGCGCGTTGCCTGGTGTTTGTGTTTTCTTTTTTTTTATTCACGACCATAATAAAGTCGTTTGTCCCAAACCCGGAGAGGGTAACGGGGCAAGTAATAGAATTGTCATCAGCAGTGAAGCAGTTACATTCCGAGTCAAGTACCTGAGTCTAAAAGCCCAAGTCATCAACATCAATATTCGTGGAGGGAGATAGGGTTAACATTCTTTCTGAATGCTTTAGAGTGGAGAGACAGAAGTTATAAAGAGTTAGATAGTTCTTCTCAGTCTTTCTCATACTAGGGTCTTGTCTATACACTCAGACATAACTCTATACTTAAATCCACTTCGTGACAATCAGAATAAAACATAAATGAAAACATATTCAATTTATATTGTGAACACTTTTCAATTAGTGGAGATGTATATGTAAACAGACTAAATCTGTATTGTTAACCTTTTCATTTAAATGTAAAAGTAACTATGAAAGCTATTCTATTTAAATGTAAAGAAAGTTTTATCCCGAGGGATTAAATTTAATTCTCATCGAGGGTAAAGTCTGAGTAATTGGGATGGTGGTATGGGAAGATAGGAACCCCTAACTATGGGGTGGAAAACGCCATTCTCAGAAGAGCGTTTCGTTCTATTCTTTTACCATAGTTATTGGTGGTACCAGCAGAAAGTACTATCTCTGGAACAAGAAGGGAACCGTGGCCTAAGCATTAAGACGAAGGACCCACGTGGTAGACTCTCCTTGACATTTCTGGGAAACGAGCTACCCCCGACAACCTTGATCAGAGACGAGCTTGAGCAGAGTGGAAAGAACCAACCCATAAGAAGGAGCAGAACCGTCATTAGCAGCTACGTTCAAATATATGCTGCCACTTGAACTTCTTGTAACATCTCACATTCCCTAAAGACTGTGATGATAACTTTTCTTGTTCCATAACTATTCAAATTATTTTCCAACTATTAAATACTCTTGAGTTTTGGCCACTGTTGGACCACTATGGCAAAGCAGGGGAGGCAAAACCGTCACACAATTATTGGACTGCCTCAGTTTGTACAAGTCAGTCATTTCATCAGTCTGAGACTGAGAAAATAGAGAGATCGGAATAAACGTTTTATATTGTTTTAATCAACCAGATTCTTCTAGTACGTTGTGTTCATACACATGTCCTCGTTGGTATTGCAGCAAGGAGCCTGTAAGATTGTACTAATGAAAATAAGAAAAGTGAATGGTCGGCATCCCGCCCAGAAGCCTTCACCTAGAGCCTGAGTTTGAAGCAGTGCTCCACTAGATCCCGAGCCAGTACTATTTTCCTTCGATTTTAACAACTCAAGCAGCAGCTTGTACATCGAAGAGACAGTGAACGAAGTGCCTATGCTTGAAGGTGGTAGCAAAAACCAATCAACCCATAACAAGAGCGGCACTGCTATATTCCACTTTCTTTGCATATGTTATGAGAAGAGGAATGATGGATTTAAAACATAAAAAGTTATTACTAGAACACCTGAAGGATTATCTGGATGACTTGCAGAAAAGAATTAGATCGAGTAGTATCCAAATGTTGCCAAGTTGTATTATTATTTTATAAATTAAAATGGATGTGATTTATAGTTCAAATAAAATTTGCTTTCAGACAGATTTAAACATAAATCTGGCTTAAGTACAGTTAATGTTTCTGTATTCTCAAAGCGCACAAATTTTACGAAAGTAGCTCCTCTGCAATGTAAACGTTACATATACTTTATTTTTAACCATCTGTGATTACGCATTGAAATGACATTTATAATTTTACGTATTTTCCCCTAGATTGCAAATCATGCATGCAGAGAAAATGATTTAAAAAAAAATTAGAGCACATCATTCATACAGCAAAAATTAAAATAAAGTTTATAAGAGCAAGTTACACATGCAGCAAAAATGATACAAGATTATTTGAGCAAATCACACATAAAGCAAACATTTTAAAAAATTAAATAAAGTATTGCCTTGTTTTGACGAGACTGACTCCTTTCAACATAGAAACAAGGTCTATCGGTTGTATTAGAGATCATTTCCAAATATAAGAGCTTTGTGGTCTTGTTGAGTTGATAGTGAAAGCAACCATGACACAAATATTACAAGATGGAAATCAAACATCCAGCAAAGATGACAAAAAGATTATAAGAACAAATCAAACATCCAGTAAAGATGACAAAAAGATTATAAGAACAAATCAAACATCCAGCAAAGATGACAAAAAATATTGTCACGGATTGCCTTCCATGCTTTGTAGTAGTTGTCCAACAATGGCCAAAACTCAAGAGTATCTAAATGGGTCGTCAAAGGTGTTCACCTTCGCACTAGATTACTCTTGGCAGAGATGTAGAGAGAAGTGTAATGGCGCTTCTATCCGAAAGGAGCCTTCACAAGATAATTCAGAAGTCAAGAACCATGCGGCATAGCGATGAGCAATGGTTAACTTATATCTGTCCGTCGCCTTTTGTGAAGGATTTAAGCAATGATTTTAGCCCGTTGAAGCCCCCAGCTGAGTCAATTCAGAGAATTTTTCTTATAATGGTATAGCTCTGTTTAGAGGTAAATATATGTCTAGGTATAATAATAACAAATTCTTTAAGCGCCAAACACGGCGCATAAGGCAGAAACCAGTGCTCTCCAGGTTGTACGTTGTGACGCCACTCCTCTTAGCTCTTGCACATTGTTTAATCCCAACGTTCTTCCTTCTCTTATTATTGTTCTTCTGAGTGTTTCTTTTGGTCTTCCTTTTTTCCTCTTACCCTCAGGAACCCAAGTGAGTGCCTGCAATGGTATTCTGTTGTTTTGCATTCGTAGGACATGACCGATATATGACCATCGTCTTTTCCTTATATAGTTGGAGACATATTTCTGCCTAGTCTTCTCTTATTTGTCGATTAGTCTTGAATTCTTTCCAACTGATGTTCATGAGTTTTCTAAGACATTTGTTCTCGAATGTATTCAGCTTGTTCTCCAATGATTTTGTTATTTTCCAACTCTCACAGCCGTATGTTAACACTGAGATAACATTTGAATTAAACAGACAAAGCTTGGTATGTATATTCAATCTAGGTATAGATGTACATATTAAATATTCTGGCTCATACGTTGGCTTTCATACATATAAAACTGAAGCGACTATGATTGTTTCGTTTTAAAACAAAATGTAACAATTTTAATAATGAATTAGTCTTTAACAGTTAAAATAAATATGGAAAATTTAGTGAAATTTTATATTGGAATCAAATTTTCTCCTCACGGAGATTAAAAAGAGGGTTTTATAATTTTATATTGGAATCAAATTTTCTCCTCACGGAGATTAAAAAGAGGGTTTTATCAATGTCCGTTGCTTTAGTTGTTAATAAGCACTTAGCTTGTCTATGTGAGTCCTGCCGCTGTTGTATCGTCACTTTTCTGGTGATGCGGGCACTTCTTCGCCTAACTCGTCTTATGCAGGTGGTCAGTGTTGATTCCCTGCTCTCACAACTAAGGTATAGAAACGTTAGTCTTGCCTCTTCGTCCTTGAGCGGTCTTATAGCTTCGTTCCACGAAATATTGGACAAAACAGGAAACAAATGCCTCTGCTAAGTACATTTGTTTGAAGCACTCTGACAGGCTCACTCTTCCGTTGTCCACCCACCAATGTTAATCTCTCAGAAGAATTAAATTCTTGAGCACATAACGTAGCTCAATGAATATTATTAAAATTCACCAATATTCTTCTGTGTATTAACTGGGAAATGTGTATGGACAGCGTGAATAATGATTTGTGCCTGAATTAACATTAACAAGTTACATAAATCTCACAAAATGATATGCTACACTTGAGGCACATATGATGTAGTCACCACTCATCACTGCCCCAGCCGGAGTCTGGGGTCACATCTGCTGTCGGGTTTTCCCGCGCGACTTGCAAGAAACAATCACCAGCACTTGCTGTAGTGGTTCATGAGTATACTCTTTTCATATGTTGAGGTTGCCAGCCACATTTATAACCACTAAGCAAGAAACTTGTCAAATTTCACATTTGTAAAATAAATGTTCACAACTTACCCCAAAGTTTTGGGCTATACAATCTCCTTGCACAGCTTTGGATTGACGAAGCTCTGTATTAGAAGCTTCGAAATCACTTTGGTCTGAGAAATTAGAGTTAATTCCTCTGACGGCGGGTGTTGTGCGAAATCACTTGGCCTGGGAAAACTTGTGTTTAATTCCTCTATGACTTGTGATCCAATTCCTAGGTTTCCAATCTTGTTATTTTAAAGTCCTGGTCCCTAAGTATCCAGTCTCGGTATTTATAAAGGCGGGCTTACTTTTTAAGGTTTTAAGTTTCCCAAATACTTCGATCTGTCACTTATAAGTATGGAATTATAGGTCCGATCCTTCTCCTTCTGGCTTTTTGGGAATTGCTCGTTTGAAGTTGCGAAGCTGTCTGTTCTGTGTCTCTGAGTTCGCTAGATTATATTTCTCACTTCTCAGTTCAATCACAGATTGTGTTTCCGCCGAAATTTCCAATGGCATTCATTGTTTATTCCGGCCTCTCAAATTAAAGCAATCAAATCTCTCTGATTTGGGTTGGAGTGTTTTAATTCAAAATATCCCCCACGTGTTTTATAATATTACATTAATATTCCCCGCGTGACCTCTGTCTAATAAGTCGTAATACTTCCGATAGCCTCTTCGTACAAACAAATCTGTGACTCATTCCTCAAAAATACCTTCCGCCCAGACGGGTGATCTGTAATCTTGATACAGACAGGGGCCAGCGAAAGCGAATTACGTATTTATCACCTGTGTTTTTTCTTCTGTCCACCAGACAAGGTCGCCGACACAAATATGGCTTTCTTAAAGTCTATCGTGCACTCCCGTCTTGTGCAAACACAGGGGTGGTCGCTATCCACCTGGAGTCAAATGTTGGACCGTCACGTTCAGAGGAGTCAGCCGGCTTATGTGATAACGTATAATCGGCTGGCCGGTCTAATTACCTGGCGGAACGTGAACCAAGTCTGGGATGGTAAAGAAGATAAAGATACTTCCGTAGGGGAGTGGAGTGTTAGAGACTTCACCCTACTAGATTCAGCATAGAGAGTAAAATAATGAATGGAAGGGTAAAAATTATGCCAAATAAAAGGACAATGAAAGAGAGAAATAAAGAAATGAATCGATACTGCCGGAGTGAATGAGAGTTATAAAAAAGCACGACTGATTTTGTCACAGAGATTATAAGAACAAATCAAACATACAGCAAAAATGAAAAAAAAGACTATAAGAACAAATGAAACATCCAGCAAAAATGACAAACAGATTATCAGAGCAAATCAAAGAGACAACAAAAATGACAAAAAGATTATAAGAACAAATAAAACATCCAGGAAAAATGACAAGATTATAAGAGCAAATCAAACATGCTGAAGAAATGACAAGATTATAAGAACTAATCAAACGTGCAGCAAAAATAACAAAAAGATTATAAGAGCAAATGAATTATAAATCTTTGTCGGTGTCCGATTTCCTTTCTCCCGATGCTTTTCCGTCTCCTACCTCTTTTGCCATGAAGATTCCAAAAAACAATGACTGCCTTGTAATGCTATCAATAGGTTTCTTCAATGTGTTTCGTAATCGACGTTAGCATCCACTTCTCATTTCTTGCTCATCTGGCACTTGTCTGGTTCAGGTCATCATGTCCACTTTGCTGATTTGTATTACACCATGGCAGTCCTTCTATTCATCGGCGGATAAACGAAAGTACGTACTGAGTCTTACTGGGATAAAGGCAAAGAGAAATATCAACGTTACGAATACAAGGCCTTCGTCGGGAACAGATGAGTGAAAACAGAAGAAGAAGACAGCGAGAACTAAGTAAAATACACCTAGTAAGATCCGTATGGATAAAATGGCCACTCCATAAGGCCACACTTCAATGCAAGCATCCATGGCTAAAGGATGGAACAGTAGACAGGAAGCCGCCACGTTGGTGTAGTGAAGTGAATCTGTATGACAACACGCTCAAAAATTCCCCGCTCAAAAACTAGTTAATGTGTTTTTAAAATCTATAAATAACTACAGTATTTGAAATTTGTCTGAGGGCCCAGTCAAATTTACCGCCAACAATTTCTCTAGTATATTTGAATTTGTCTCGGAAACAAGTCAAAAGTTACCGCCCACCCAAAATTTATCTAAGAGCATAGTACCAATTTAACAACCAATCAAATCGTTTCCTTTTCTTGTTGTGACAAGAAAATTTTGGTTGACGTGGAAATAATGCCTATTTTGTGTTTTTGACCGAACGTAGAAAATTTATTTCTTAATAACTAAAGATAATTAAAATGAAAGGGATATCTCAAATTATAGCGCTGACATTGCTTAACACCTAAACATAAAGATTCCCTCATAATAAAATTACATTGACTTAGAAAAATTTAATTTAGTGATATTTTCACATCAGGGTAATGCCCAATTTAATAACTTAAAAATTACCCAGATTGAAATGCAAAGGAATAACTAAGGGAAAACTAGATAGAACGATAAAGAGAAATTGGCAGTTTAATTATCACTTTTGATAATTAAAATCGGTCCACAAATAACTAGAATATAGAATATTCAAATTTGGTCAGATTATACAAACACGCTTAGAACCGAGATAGTCTCAAGTCTCAAAAATTAACTTTTTGACTTTCCTCTGATTGGTAGGGTGTAGATCTATAAATAGAACAACCGCTTGTAGTTTTCCGCCATTGAATCATAAAAACCACGCCGAGCTGACGTATCCTAAAAGACAGTAGGACCAAGCCTTTGCCATTTGAACTGAGAGAGCAGTGCTAATAACCCTTTTACGGCCAGTCAGCTTGTGTGTGTGTGAACGTAGTTACCTGAGGGTAAGAAAGATAATTTTATTTGTATATTTTGTTAAATAATTGACCTGTAAGTAAACAGGCTATGTGTTCCATATTAATTCGAATACTGCCGGCGGGATGTGTTGTGTCACGCTGACCTAAGTAGGAATGTGTGTAGTAAGCAGGCTTGTTCGAAATGAAAAATTGGTGTATAGTTTTTGCAAATTGGCAACAAATTTGGGTCAGTAAGTGTTAGTAGTGGTTTAATTTAGTATTTTCTTCTGGAGTGACACACTGTTCAAAGATAATGTGTTAAACATATAGGGAAGGTTAGAATGAAGTAATCAATAGGTCACATGCTGTATTGTACTTGCCATGATTATTGTATGGAAGCCAAACATGGACGAGGGACCCAAACATTGAATCAACACAGAGAAAGAATGATTACATGAAACTGATTGTAGACAACGGAATTCAAGGTCTTGTGCAACTTGTTAGCACAAATAACTGACGATGGTAAGTTTAATATTGTTTAGGGGTGAATTGATTGAGACAGACTTCTACATGGAATGGGTGGTCCTTCTATTCCAGGTTATATCACGAAGTTACCTCGTGGCTGCATTAAATTGAGAAGAGGAGCGTGTGGGAGTTGAGAGCTCCATATAAAGCCTGAATATAGACCCCATCTTCTCAGCCAGGAGTCACAAAGTTGGTGATCCTGACTACTATTGAAAGAACAGCAGCAGCAACAGTCTAAAGTTAAGTCCTTTAAGAAGGCAATGTCAGTTCATCCAAACTCATTCACCCAAGAAAACTTAAACACCGTTGTGTGATGAGAGTATCAGACCTTACAGTGTAGGACTAGTAGCATTATCAATATTAGGAACAGGAACTGTGTGTGTAATCATTCCAGTGACCCCTTTACAGAAATGGAACAGATTTTCCTAAATATTTATTTTATTATATAAATAAGCATTTTCCTGATTTTGAGAATTCCTGACCAAAAAGATTGAGGTTCAGGATAATTAAATTGTACATAAAATTTCATACAGCCTTGCTTAACTAATTTTGTTAAAGTTGAAGTTCTGTTTGAAATAAATCATTAATTATATTAAATACATTCCCCTAGACCCGTAGCTAAATCAATTTGGGATCAGAAGAGGTAGCGGTTAGGGACTCAGAGTACATCATCATCATCTTCTCTGAGAACTTACATAGCTTGACCCCACTTTGATATCTATACACCCTTGCTCTTTTCAGAGAAGGGGGTATTACTTATAAGACCAGTCTCTTATCTGGCCATATCCTGGTATCCTCTGATACAACTATTTGTCCAGGATAGCCTATACTTTTATTAACATCAAAACCTCTTATGACAGTTGGCTGAGTATCTATCGATATGCGCTGTTTCGCTTCAAGTGTTAATTAATTTATTTTTTTATGGTTTTCGTTTTTATTACGGCGTCAGTGTTTGAAGAAACTTTTTTTTTTTTTTGGTCACGGCTCGAAACCGGGTTGGTGTTAAGGTTATCTGTTTGGCAAATCTTGAAACCGGGTTGGTGTTAGGCTAAGGCTAGTTGTTTGACAAAGCTCGAATCAGAGCCTGTGTTAGGTTAAGGCTGGTTGTTTGACCAATCTCGAAACAGGGTTGGTGGTAGGTTAAGACTAGCTGTTTGACATAGCTCGAAACAGGGTTGGTGAGAGGTTAAAACTAGCTGTTTGACATAGCTCGAAACAGGGTTGGTGTTGGGTTAAAACTAGCTGTCTGACAAATCTCGAAACATGGTTGGTCTTAGGTTAAGACTAGCTGTTTGACAAATCTCGAAACAGGGTTGGTATTAGGTTAAAACTAGCTGTTTGACAGCTCGAAACGCAGTAGGTGTTAGGTTAACTGTCTGACGTAGCTCGAAACGGAGTTGGTGTTAGGTTAAGGCTGGCTGTAGTGGAAATATGGATAGCTACTCGGCCGACGTGGTAAAACATGATGGTATTCTGTCTACTATTTCAGCTTCTACCGCACCCATTTATGACAGTCTGTAACTTCATTGAAATCGTTGTTTTTTTTTCCCACAGTGGTCCGGAATCTATACGATAGGACTGCCTTGGCACTGAGGTTGAACATTCCGCTTTTTGTACTGGACTGGATTTCCATATATTTCGCAGTGCTACGAAACCTCTTCTTACTTTTTACCATTATCTGTTCCTCCAACTTTTTTTATTTTGCTGCCAAGATACATTCATCTTTCTTTTTTTTCTAGAATTAGGTGTCTTGTTTCTCTCTTGCAATTATAACTGTCTTATCATTGTCGTGATATCTCCCCTTTTATCTACTTAGTAATTTTCATGACAATCTCTACGCTTTTAACCCCTTAACAATTTTAACATGATATGTTAAAAAAAGAAGGCAACGCAAAAACAATCCCGTCATGTTAGGAATGCTACAAGCTACACGTACAGCTGAACTATTAACTACGTGTACGGCAGAAAATCCCGGATAAGAACATGAATCATATCACAGTTAATCCCACCGTTTAGAAGGCCACAATTAGTTATCAGGATCTAAGCCAGAGCTATCATTTTCTACAACGCTTCGAGACGTCTGGTGTAGAAAGAAAGAAGTGATAGATTATTCAACCAAGGCCATAACAAGATGGCCTGTGTCGCCATGGTAACATTCTTTTTATTTATTTTCTCATGTCTCATACTTAGCTCTCGCTTTCAAATCCCCGATGAAGGCCTTGTGGCCGCAACATGAGCAATTTTCTTTGTATATTGTCCTAGTAAGACGCATTACCTTTTTCGATATTTATTTTTATATAAGAACACCCATTACCCAACCAAAGAAGGAACTACAGGAAAGGAGCCAGGGAGTCGATCATTAGATCAAGAGAAATTAAAATAAAGTTCTGTAGCGATGTTTCCCAGTTAGTAGAATTTCAAACGGCCGGGGTTCAATAATTGACTTGCGGCGACGTGTCGGTTTTGGGGTTAACAACTGTTGCAGGTTGATTTAAAAACACAATTCCAATGCATTCAAACGCGAGAGTACCCCATATTGAGATCAAAGATATTGAGACTTGAGTATATCAGTGAGAGATTTGTGAGCAGAGAGAGCGAAAATGTAGTACGAGATGGTTATTAGAAAAGAAATCGCTTTACTTCCAGTGGTCCTCTGGAATGTAGGCTAGTGAAAATGTATGCCATCTACGAAGTTCACTGTTAAGCGATGCCCGAAAATCGTTACGCACCTGAATTAAAGTAGTTCCCCAAGTGTGTTTCCGGGAAGGGGGGGGGGGGGGCGGGGGTGTTAAACATGAGTAAAAATAGAAAGAATACGACGACTGATCCCTGAGGCATGTCGTAAGAGGCGATTAATATGAGGTTGTGCATGGAGCTGGCAACCTTAGCATGTAAACATATCACTACAGAAACTACCGCTACAAGAGTACGTGACTGCTGTGTTGTAGACGTCGTGAAGAGGGTCTGCAACAGTGGTAGCTCCGTAATGAGCAAAGCGTGAAGTGAAGACGATGTTTCTTGAGATGACGTGAGCGATGTCTCGCATGTCGAGGATGTATGCAAGAAGTGCTGTGTACTTACCTGTCGACTCGTGCCATATGAAGCAGCAGATATTATGCGTGGTAAAGACACACAACTGTTATATCAGGGAATAAATATAACGTTTGAAGGCAAAACAATAAATTTGACGAGAGAAGACCAGCGAGCAGAGACCACATAAAAACAGATATGAGAGAAGCCCTAGAGGAGAGTACTTTTGTATAGAACAAAAATCATGGATCAATGTTACCAGTGGCGTAACTAAAAGGTAATGGCCCCTGGGAACAAATTATAACTATAACCAATATAACTTAACATCTATAACCAATATAAGACAAATCTGTATAAAAATGTCTACTTCATCATCATCAGGAACAACAAATGTGTGCCAGATCCTCCTGTTCAATACCATCCGCGCAAGATCTGTCCATGTAATTTTTAAAAATCCCTTTCATTTCTGTCTCCAGAAACAAGGACATGCTATGACTTAAACACAGATCCAAAGGAAATTAAGTATATATCTAAAGGTGAGGATCCCCCTCCAACCTCTACTTTACATGGCTATGTTACGATATATACAATACAAGATCCATATCACATGACCTGAAGACATCTTTGTCAAGCTGTCCAAAAAATCCTGCTGCAACGGAAAATTCAAACTTTAGAACAATCAGCTGTAGATTCACATTATTAAAATACTGCTCAAGGTCACAGAAAATAGAATGACAAGTAAAGTAGACAATGATGTTCAGGAAGAAGAGTTTGCTTTTCAATGGACAAGCGGAGCATGAGATAAAGTATTGATATGTGCTGTACTGATTGTCCCTTGAGGTAAACTAATTTAATGCCTTGAAGACATAGATACTGATGGAAAAGACATAAGAATACTCACTTACCTGTAATGTACTGAGGTTCCTCGGGGAAGGGGGGGTCTGATGAGACAGAATAGCACCACTCCTTACTCACACATGTCGTACAAGGTTATTAATATGAGGTTGTGCATGCTGTTGGAAATCTCATCATGTAAAACAACTTGCTACAGACATGCCGCTGCAAGAGCATGTCGTTGCTTAGTGCAAGCTTCTTGCAAGTGGATCAGCTACAGTTGTGTCTCCATAAGCACTAAGGAAAATATTGAGGATATCACACAATATAACCCAATTATAACCAAAAGGTTGAACTAGATATTCAAGCTTGATAACAGATGGGAAAGAAGAAAATGATATCATTTGAAATAAACTGGGACAGCAAGATGTGGCACAAGCTATTCACCATATACTCAAATTTTAATCAAGAGGAATCAGACATGGGGACATAATGTCCCTAAGTTTTGTTAAACCATTCGCACGCGCTTCTTTAAGGTGTCTGTAGTGGGTTTGATGGTATTGTATGATGGTGATATTACTAAATGTAATGTATGAGGCCAGCTGTGAAGGCTCCTGAGATAAAATGTAGTTGTGAATTGTCAGAAGGCCTTTCTTGCTACCACTACGACCTCACACTCAATTTTTTTTCTTAATGAATGTAGCTATGTAAAATGTCTAGGGTAATGATGTGTAATGTGGTGTGATAGTTATAGATACACCCACAGATATTTAAGCAGACTAATAATATTTAACAAATATTATAATACACTGAACTAACTCAAGAGTGTAAAATTTTTGATAGAATTATATTACATTTATTTGTTCTGGATCAAGTTTTATGTTGACCAGAACTTTTTTTTTTTTTAAAAAAAGGATTTAAAAATTATGAAAGAAATGCATGGAATGTTACATAATAAATGCAAGAGTGTACATATATAAGTACTAGACTAGTTAGTTTTATTAAAATGTTCTAGTAGTCATCTACTTGGGAGGATAGTTAATGCTTGTGCTGTTGGGGTGGCCTCATCACACCTGTCTATATTGACTACACAGTGTCCAGTAAATTGCAGGAATTTTATGGGGTATTAGTAACTAAAAGGCGTTGGTGAACTTCCAGCAGACCAGAGGCTCACTCAACTTGCATATGTAGCTCTGGTGCTGAAATCTGGTGGTCCCACCTCTCCGTGCTGGCGGGCAATAATAGTGGTCTCTGTCACAACGTACTGCACAGATACACTCGAGTAAAATCACCAACTGAATGGACACCGCCTTGTTGACAACTGAAACTCACAGCTCTGCAATCAAAGTATTGGCTATGTGTCAAAATTCTATTCTCTACCCACGTCTGGACACAACACGGACACAACAACCACATCATACAGACAGGTCAGATCTCTCTGACCAAACAGCACATTTACCATGGTGGTTTTACATCAGATAGGTCCTCCCAGACTATAGATTCTGAAAAATATTTATTAGTTTCCTTCCCTAAAAGTGGATAGGTAATATGTTTCATTATTCTCAACACTTGATCTGTCTTTCCTAACCCTTGCTGGAGTTTATGTATATTGTTGGTCCCTAGACCCTGACTTGGGCGGGGGGGTCTAGAGCAAATCCCTACTTGTTTGTAAGGCTAGATTATGATATGGCAGTATCAAATCACTCGAACATTAAACAATATTCAAAATATACAAAGAAATAATTTCAATCTTACCAGATTATGAATAAAGAACACAGAAATGCTAGCAAAACTCAGCTGAGCTGCTGGCTATAGTATGGCGTCCCTGAACTTATTTCACTTTCTTTCATTTGGAAATCACCACACTTTAAAATACTGTGTCTATCATCGAACAACTATTGAGGAATGGCCCCCTTTCTCGTCTGAACGCCGATAAAATGATTGTCTGTGGCCAATCACTGCCTAGGTTTATTTCAAATTCAAATTTCCTACCCTAAAGTCATTTCAGTCATGCTTCAGTCAAGTATGGATGTTTATCTGTTAGTCTGTCCGTCTCTACTTGTTTTTTTTCAAAAAACGTACTTGATTTTTGAACCAACCTTTCTCTCCCCTCCAAAATTTTGTCGTTAAAAGTTATATTTAGACACAGCTCCCACCAATGTCCCTTCGCTTCCCTACTAAGTAGATTTGAACACCTGCCTCTCAAGGTCGTGTTTTTTTGTGCAAATAGCGACACTTTTTATTCAATACAGTCCGTCGCTGATGTGAACAACACTGTCTTTTGTCATTATCTTCAATATTATCTATCCGTCTGTAAAATTAAGAACATATTAGTTCACTGCTCAGAATGGGCCATCCGGCCAGCTAATTTTTATATTCCTAACATTAATATTACGAAAAAGTTACTTTTTAATTTTTGTAATATTCCAAACATCTGCGTTCTGCCGCTGAATTCAAATCAAAGGCTTGGTATCGCAAAAGCGACCAATAAATGACTGTGGCGCAACATATCCAAGGTCCCTTCTGTCGAGTTCCGTACTTTATGTCAACTTGGGAAACGTGACTTTTCTCCGTTTCCCCCCCAATTGCGTCTCCTTAGCCTTTCTAGTCTCACGCAATCTTTCCAGTCATATTTTTTCCTTTTTATCCGCCGTTCCCCTCCTGTCTAGCAAGTCAATTTTTATGGAGGGTGATGACCCGCGGTCTGGGCGATCATGTACTATCAGCAGCCTACGCATTATGTTTTTATCCTTACATGTTATCTTTGGAGGTATTTTACCGTTGTATCTCTGTCAATTTCACTACACATCTCCCCACTTGAAAACATGCCTATGGCAAGTTCCAAAACCAGCGATACACATAGGTAAAATTACTCCTCACGTCTGCCACTACTCTAATTTTGATCACAGGGGTGCCGACTGAGGAAATCTGCACCGACATTCAATTTGCCTGGGATATATTGGATACTGAACTGATAAGGTTGAAGCAATAAAGACCACCTCAGCAATCTTGCGTTTTCATGCTTAGCCTGAGATAAGAATACGAGAGGCTGATGGTCCGTCTCCACCACAAAAGTCCTACCATACAGATAGATTTGAAACTTCTTTATTGCCCAGATTAACGCTAAACATTCTTTTTCGCTTGTGGAGTATCCTTGTTCCGCCTTATTCAATTTACGGCTTGCATAAGCGACTGGTTTCAGTTCCCCATCAGGTGAAGATGATCTTTGCAACAAAGCCCCTCCTAGTCCTACATTACTTGCATCGGTTCTTAAGACAAAGTCCTGTGTCAAATCAGGCAGTTTGAGAATAGGCTTGCTAGTGAGTTTTTCCTTTAACTCTTGGAACGCTAGTTCACATTGTGCAGTCCAAATAATTTTATCTGGAAGTCCCTTGCGAGTCAGATCAGTCAGAGGAGCACAAATAGCGTTAAAATTCTTGATGTATTTCTGATAAAATCCGCATAACGACACAAATGATCGCACGTCCTTTTTTGTTTGCGGCCTAGGTGCTCTCTGCAGTTTTTCCAAGTTCTTAGGATCAGGGGTCATATTACCCTGATATACAGTGTGTCCCAAGAATTCCAACTCTTTGCATCCAATACAACATTTTGTTGGCCTAGCAGTTAAGTTCGCCTCCCGAAGTCTATCAAACAACATCTCCAGAGCTTCAATGTGTTCTTCAAATGTCTCTGTGGCGACGAGAATATCATCCATGAAATTCGTGATACATGGGTTATTCAGGGGATCCAACAATTTGCGCATCATCCTTGAAAACACACTCGGAGCATTTTTCAGTCCGAATGGTAGCATATTGAATTCATAATGTCCATCCGAAGTGCTAAAAGCCAAATAAGGTCTCACTTCAGGCTTCACTGGGATCTGGTAATAGCCTTTACTAAGATCCACCTTTGAAAAGTATTTTGCCTTGTTCAGTCTGGCAAATAACTGTTTTGTGTCTGGTAATGGATCCACTTGTCCTTCTGTGACAGCATTCAGTTTCCTGTAATCTATGCACAGTCTGTGTTCCCCAGACGGTTTTCTCAACAAAACGACACTAGAACTAAAAGATGATTCACTGTGCGAAATAATCCCCTCCTTCAACAAATACTCTATTTCTTCCTTCAATGCCTTCTCCTTCGCGAACGGAATAGAATAGGCTCTCATACAGATTGGGTTTGAGTCTACCAGTTTCATGTCATACTGTAGCAAATTTGTATGGCCTGGTTTATCTGTTAATACATCTGTATGTTCCTCCAGAACCTGTTGAACTCTCTCCCTCTGGTTTTTAGTCAGGTGCTTACTGACTTTTACCTGTGCTGCGGTTTCACAAGGATGTAATGGGTATTCATGTGAGGTGAGTGGTTCTTTTTGCATCTGGGTTGCAATAGCCAAGGTCAATAAGGGGGTGCTTTCCTGGAGTGGTCTGTCCAGATACTTCTTTAACAGGTTTACATGATAAACTTTCTCCTTCCCCTTTTTGTCAATTTTATAGTTTGTTCTAGACACCTTCTCTAGAACCGTATATGGACCTTGCCAACCAATTTGTAATTTATTCTGGCTTCCGGGTAGTAGAAGCAGCACCTTCTCTCCGACTGCCAGTTCCCTGTCCTTTGCCTTCCTATTAAAATATGCTGCATGTTTCTTCCTGGCTTGCTTCAAATTATCATTTGCCAGTTTCCATCCAGCTTTCAAACGAGTGGTCAGTTCGTTCACGTATTGATACGATGAGGTAACAGTCTCTTCCGCCTTCTCATCTGTCCAGGTCCTTAATAGAGCTTCTAATGGACCTTTTATTGGCCTCCCAAATAGCAGAGTTGCGGGAGCCATCCCGGTTGAACTATGTGGTACCTCCCGGTACGCAAACAATGCGGCGGGCAGGAATTGATCCCACAGATCCGGTTTTTCGTGTGCCAGCTTTCTCAGGATAGAAATGAGAGTCCCGTTGAACCTCTCTACCTGGCCGTTCCCTTGTGGATGGTACGGACTACAATGAAAGTGTCTGGCTTGAAATAGCTTAAAAACTTCTTCCGTTAGTTTCCCCTTGAACTGAGAACCATTATCCGTCAAGATTTGATGCGGGAATCCTAATCGGGTAAATATTGTAAGTAGTGCCTCTGCTACATGTTTTGAATCAATTGATGGCAGGGCTACCGCCTCTCCCCACATAGAACAAGTGTCCACCAGAGTAAGGATGTAACTGTTCCTCCTCTTGGTCCGAGTGAGAGGTCCTACAATATCCACTGCAACCCTCTCAAAAGGTGTTCCCACTACGGGCATTTCCCCTAGAGTTGCAGGAGCAGTCCAGTGCTTTGGAGCTACCCTTTGACATTCTGGGCAGGATTTGACATATCTTTTTATATCCTCCGTTATCCCTGGCCAGAAGTAATGACAAGCTATACGCTGTCCTGTGGCGCTGATCCCCATGTGACCACTGAAGGGAATCGCATGCCCGAGTTCCATCACTTTATCTCTATATGAAGTGGGAAGAACCAGCTGGTTGTGACCATTTGTTCCAGTTCCGGCCTTCCTGTATAAGAGTTTGTTCTTCATGAAATATTCCCCCTTGCTCGGAGGTGTGTGGCATTTGGGCAATTTTTTAAAACAGGGCTTGAGTGTCCTATCCTCAGCCTGCGCCTTCCTCATCTCCTCTGGATGAGCATTTATAGGTTCACCTTCTTCCTCCTTCTTCTGTGACCTGGTCTGCACTGTCGCCATGATCACAGGTTTCTCGGGATTCCCCAAGAAGACGTATCTACACCCCAATATCAGAGGGTAGATTGGTTCATCTATCACTGCTGCTCTGATTTCTCCCTCCACATAGCGAGTTTTCACCGTTATCCTTGCGATGGGAAGTGTCATGAGTGGTATGTCCTTAGTCGCCCCTTGTATTTCCACTGTTTCTGTGGTATACTGACTTGGGTCCACTAGGCTAGACTTCACAACTGAATCATAATCCAAACCTGTATCATAAAGGCACCTTATGGTGACCCCATTACAAATAACATCCTCACAAACTGGGGGGTGATAAGGTTCCTGTTGTCCATTAGGATTAACCTTTAATCTTCGCGTCCCCGACTTCATTGCAGCAATGTTTGAAGGTTTCCTTCTACAAAATTCGGTGTTATGGTTATCCTTCTTGCACCATTTACACCATCTTTTTCCTTGGTTCAACGGTTTTCTTTCATTGAACTTTTGGTCATTGAACTGTGAGTTTCTGTCGCGATAGTCATTTCTTGGCCGCTCAAAGTTTGTCCTACCTTTATTTCCCTGCTCTCTATTATCAAATTTATTAAATTGCTGTGGAGCTTTAAAATTGTCTATGTGCTTCTTTTTAGCACCACTTACCTCTGCCTGAGCTGCCTGATACCTCTCAGCAACATTTAAAATTTCCCCCAACTTCTCTGCACCTTGTTCCATGAGAAATTTTCTCATGTCTGGAGCCATGGACTCTCTCAATTGCTCAATCATGATCATTTCTTTAGATCTTGGGTCTTCCCCAGAGCCGTCCATTTCTCCAAATAGGTTTCTAGTCTAGCAGAGAATTGGTGGTATGTCTCCCCAGACAACAGTTTGGCATTTCTAAATTTCTTACGATAAAATTCACCATTCTTCTCGTACCTTAATAACAAAGCCTGCTTTAACATGTCATAATTGTCTTGGTATTCCCTGTTCATTTTGGCAAATACTTCATAAGAAGTACCTCTCAATCCCTGTGATAGCTTTAAACTCCACCTCTCTCTCTCTAACCCATATGTAGTAGCTAATAACTCAAAACGTCCTAGGTACCCCTCTATGTCATCGTCTTTTTCAACAAAATGGTCTAAATGAAACCCCATAGCTGAGTTTGAGGCTCCCAGACTGGGCGTAGCATCTGAGGCAAAAGGGCTGGCACCATTTTCAGGAGCCGGGCCTTGTAATTCCAGCTCCCTTAGTCGTAATTCGTGCTCCCTCTGCAACCTTCTATCTTCTGCCTCCCTTTCGGCAGTCAACCTTTTTTCTTCTGCCTCCCTTTGCTGTCGTTTTTCTTCTGCCTCCCTTTGCTGTCGTTTTTCTTCTGCCTCAATCTGCAGCCTCTTAATTTCTCTATCAGCCTCAATTTGTAACCTCTTCTCTTCAGCTACCTTTCTATCTTCCCTTTCAATATATTTATCACATTCAGCCGTTACATATTGAATTAAAATCTGACCATCCATTCCCATCTCCTTTGCGGTCAGCACAGCAGCTGATCGGAATTTTGCTAGCTCCGCCATACTTTTCAGACAATATAATAATATACAAGCTAAATCTCTAACCAGTAAATACACTAAGTACTTCTTATGACTATAGTCTAACTAATTCTAACTAACCAGTTAACTAATTAATTATCACTGGCTGTGAAGATTCACCAACTTTTATCTGCAGGGACACTTTTAATTTTAAAGGGAATTTGACAATTTTTTTTCTTCCCTAATTTTATTTCTCCAACCAGGAGATCCTAATATTACTGTTGGGCTAATTATCCCTGGACAAGACCCCAATGTATGTAGTGGGTTTGATGGTATTGTATGATGGTGATATTACTAAATGTAATGTATGAGGCCAGCTGTGAAGGCTCCTGAGATAAAATGTAGTTGTGAATTGTCAGAAGGCCTTTCTTGCTACCACTACGACCTCACACTCAATTTTTTTTCTTAATGAATGTAGCTATGTAAAATGTCTAGGGTAATGATGTGTAATGTGGTGTGATAGTTATAGATACACCCACAGATATTTAAGCAGACTAATAATATTTAACAAATATTATAATACACTGAACTAACTCAAGAGTGTAAAATTTTTGATAGAATTATATTACATTTATTTGTTCTGGATCATGTTTTATGTTGACCAGAACTTTTTTTTTTTTTAAAAAAAGGACGTCTGGACACAACAACCACATCATACAGACAGGTCAGATCTCTCTGACCAAACAGCACATTTACCATGGTGGTTTTACATCAGATAGGTCCTCCCAGACTATAGATTCTGAAAAATATTTATTAGTTTCCTTCCCTAAAAGTGGATAGGTAATATGTTTCATTATTCTCAACACTTGATCTGTCTTTCCTAACCCTTGCTGGAGTTTATGTATATTGTTGGTCCCTAGACCCTGACTTGGGCGGGGGGGTCTAGAGCAAATCCCTACTTGTTTGTAAGGCTAGATTATGATATGGCAGTATCAAATCACTCGAACATTAAACAATATTCAAAATATACAAAGAAATAATTTCAATCTTACCAGATTATGAATAAAGAACACAGAAATGCTAGCAAAACTCAGCTGAGCTGCTGGCTATAGTATGGCGTCCATGAACTTATTTCACTTTCTTTCATTTGGAAATCACCACACTTTAAAATACTGTGTCTATCATCGAACAACTATTGAGGAATGGCCCCCCTTCTCGTCTGAGCGCCGATAAAATGATTGTCTGTGGCCAATCACTGCCTAGGTTTATTTCAAATTCAAATTTCCTACCCTAAAGTCATTTCAGTCATGCTTCAGTCAAGTATGGATGTTTATCTGTTAGTCTGTCCGTCTCTGTTTTTTTTTCAAAAACGTACTTGATTTTTGAACCAACCTTTCTCTCCCCTCCAAAATTTTGTCGTTAAAAGTTATATTTAGACACAGCTCCCACCAATGTCCCTTCGCTTCCCTACTAAGTTGATTTGAACACCTGCGTCTCAAGGTCGTGTTTTTTTTTGTGCAAATAGCGACACTTTTTATTCAATACAGTCCGTCGCTGATGTGAACAACACTGTCTTTTGTCATTATCTTCAATATTATCTATCCGTCTGTAAAATTAAGAACATATTAGTTCACTGCTCAGAATGGGCCATCCGGCCAGCTAATTTTTATATTCCTAACATTAATATTACGAAAAAGTTACTTTTTAATTTTTGTAATATTCCAAACATCTGCGTTCTGCCGCTGAATTCAAATCAAAGGCTTGGTATCGCAAAAGCGACCAATAAATGACTGTGGCGCAACATATCCAAGGTCCCTTCTGTCGAGTTCCGTACTTTATGTCAACTTGGGAAACGTGACTTTTCTCCGTTTCCCCCCCAATTGCGTCTCCTTAGCCTTTCTAGTCTCACGCAATCTTTCCAGTCATATTTTTTCCTTTTTATCCGCCGTTCCCCTCCTGTCTAGCAAGTCAATTTTTATGGAGGGTGATGACCCGCGGTCTGGGCGATCATGTACTATCAGCAGCCTACGCATTATGTTTTTATCCTTACATGTTATCTTTGGAGGTATTTTACCGTTGTATCTCTGTCAATTTCACTACAGTGTCCTTCATGAAGAATTTTGCATTCAAGTCTTCATATAATTTCATTATTATGTCAATGATCTTCAAAGGGGACTCCATAATGCCTTATGATTTTCCAATGTAATTCTGTCTAAAATGTCAAACAGCGTTGATTGGCAGAGTGGTCTAGTGCTGCCCTGTAGTAGCAAAGGTGTTGGGTTTGAAACATGGTGGTGTCATGCTCTAGTCTACACAGCTGTAAATGGGTACCTGACTATGTTCTTGAGTTAAGGACAAAACAGCAGCGAGGACGAGAACTGGTCACCCCACCTCTTGATGCTGGACCTAGTATAGTGAAGTCTCTAACACGTCACTCCCCTATGGCAGTCTCTGCTATGGGACTTCTTTGTTTACATTCACAAATACCTTTCCATAGTCCACTAATCCAGTGTAAAGTGTTATTGACTCAAATATGTATAGGCACATCAACGTATATATTTTATTAAGGGTGTGAACAATGTTGAGTCACGTTACTTGCTGACTCGATTCTGCTCCCAAGAATGTGACAATCTTAATACACATATAATTACAATGTGAATAACAAAACATTTGTTAGGGAAAAATGACGGCAGGGTTGTCTTTAAGTTAGTAGAGTATTTAACGCACAAACAATGCATTCCAGATGTGTATTGTTAACTTTAACAATATGAGCAACAGCAGACGTACACTATATCAAAATTGCGACAGCAACAAGACAGAAACAATATTGCACAGTTATCACATTTTGCCTTGTGTAGACCAAAAAACACCTGGAGAAGAGAACAGGAAACAGAAGTGAAAATGATAAGGAAGAAGTAGAAAGACCTTGAGCTGATGGCATGTGACAGAAGGACTTGACATGTGCTTGTTGGAGGCCTATGCTCCTTGGGGAGCTAAAGGGTTCTGATTGACTTCCTTAGGGGAGAGACAATGAAAGAATAGGACAACTACAACTAACACCAGACGTACACAACATC
The DNA here is from genome assembly GCA_024509875.1 of Oreohelix idahoensis. Taxonomy (NCBI): domain Eukaryota; kingdom Metazoa; phylum Mollusca; class Gastropoda; order Stylommatophora; family Oreohelicidae; genus Oreohelix; species Oreohelix idahoensis. Next base: position 23,325 of record JAMPIV010018787.1, on the reverse strand, counting down.
AAAACTACGACAACGATTAAACAAAAAGGTTGTACACAACATCAAAACTACAACAACGATTAAACAAAAAGGTTGTACACATCAAAACTACGACAACGATTAAACAAAAAGGTTGTACACAACATCAAAACTACGACAACGATTAAACAAAAAGGTTGTACACAACATCAAAACTACAATGATTAAACAAACAGGTTGTACACAACATCAAAACTACGACAACGATTAAACAAACAGGTTGTACACAACATCAAAACTACGACAACGATTAAACAAACAGATTGTACACAACATCAAAACTAAGACAACGATTAAACAAACAGGTTGTACACAACATCAAAACTACGACGATTAAACAAAAAGGTTGTACACAGGAATCATATTTTGCTGTACAGTGCGCAATCAGCTAAGCGCTTTCATCTTGCAGCATAGTTACCAGATCAAAATCTGGTAGTGTCACACTCCAGACTGCACAGGGTACCTCTGCTATTGTGTAAAGGAAAGCAAAGGCAGTGAGCAAGTGAACTGGTCACCACATCTCATAAAGCTGGATCTAGTATGGTGAAGTCTGTAACACTTCACTCAGTATAGTTTAGTCTGTAACACTTCACTCAGTATAGTGAAGTCTGTAACACTTCACTCAGTATAGTGAAGTCTGTAACATTTCACTCAGTATAGTTTAGTCTGTAACATTTCACTCAGTATAGTGAAGTCTGTAACATTTCACTCAGTATAGTGAAGTCTGTAACATTTCACTCAGTATAGTGAAGTCTGTAACATTTCACTCAGTATAGTGAAGTCTGTAACACTTCACTCAGTATAGTGAAGTCTGTAACACTTCACTCAGTATAGTGAAGTCTGTAACATTTCACTCAGTATAGTGAAGTCTGTAACACTTCACTCAGTATAGTGAAGTCTGTAACATTTCACTCAGTATAGTGAAGTCTGTAACACTTCACTCAGTATAGTGAAGTCTGTAACACTTCACTCAGTATAGTGAAGTCTGTAACACTTCACTCAGTATAGTGAAGTCTGTAACACTTCACTCAGTATAGTGAAGTCTGTAACACTTCACTCCTGCGGCAGTTTCTACTACGGGGCTACCGTTACCTATTTAGTTCCTTAGGACCTCTGAAAAGACAATGAAGGAATAGGACTACTGTGCCCTAAGGCATGTTGCTAAATGTGACCAATAGAAGGTTGTGCCTGAGACAGACAACCTCCTCATGTCAGATCAAATGCTACCATATTTCCAGCTGCAGGAGCACATAAATACTTTGGTGCTGGCTTTCTTTACAGACCAGTTGTAGTGGTGGCTCAATCTCCATGACAAACGAACAAGGGGAATGAAGCTGACTACACCCATACCTCAACTTTCGTCGCTTTGACTTTCGTCGGTTTTCAATTCTAACCACGTTTCCAAATTTCGTCGATCGCTTCGCTCTTTCGTCGCATTTGGTCACAACTGCGCGTCATCTTGATTCTTTCTTTGTTCAGTCTTCGAACAGAAATCGTTCGGTGTGCACTGTTTTTTTTTAAGTTGTCCGCATTGAATCTCTTATATTTTTCATTACACATATTAATACTACTTATTTTTGTGATTAAAATAACAAAACTATTCATACTATATTATTTTTGTGATTATACTGTAAACCGTTCATAGTTATTTTAGTGATAACAGTCTAATGACAGTGTTCATATCGTGATTATAAGACACGTGTACAGTTTTCATACTGTACTTTTTTGTGTGATTAGGCCTTATACAGTACTACTTATTTTTGTGCTTTAATATATTCATAATGGGTCCTAAGTGTAGTGACAAAGTTAAAAGAACCCATAAGGTTCTCAATTTGCAAGACAAGCTTAAGCTAATCAAGCTTAATGAACAAGGCATCTTAAATGCTGAAATAGGCCGCAGGCTAGGTGTACCAAGCACTACAGTTAGCACAATTGTAAAGAACAGAGCTAAAGTGTTAGAGGAAATTAAAAACGCTTGCTGCGCCAGTGCATACCAAACTTATTAGAAAGAGGCACAATTTAATTGGTGAGATGGAGAAAGTGTTAAATGTGTGGATTGAAGACCAAGTCAGCCACAACATTCCTCTAAGCCAAGATCTTATCCAGGCTAAAGCACAAACTTTATTTAATGCAATGAAGGCTGAACAAGGAGAGACATCAGCTGAAGAGACATTTGGAGCTAGCAGGGGCTGGTTTGAGAAATTTATGAAAAGGTCAAATTTGCATAATATAGCAGTGAAGGGAGAATCAGCTAGCGTAGATACCGCAGCTGCAGGAGCTTTTCAAGCTTGAAAAAATTATAGAAGTTGGCTACACAAAGAGGCAGATCCTCAACGTAGAATAAATTTCGACAGAAGTTCAAAAGTAAATAGTGGGCTAGAACACCAAATAGCCTGTTACAGAGAACTTCTTAGGGAAAGGAAGAAATCAATGAGGTAAACGTCTTTGCTCTCCTTTTTCAAGACGCAACCGCCACAACCAACTTCAGTCACCCCTCCCTCTAACCCTTCAGATTCCGAGCCATCAACATCAGCCCCAGTTAGATCTCATTCAAAGTGCCCTTCTCCTAAAAGAATTAGATTGAAATCCTCCAGTTCTGAAGATGAGCCTCCTCAATTTTTTCCATCTGGTTTTCTAAGTCTAGAATCCCCCTAAATTACCAACATTCAAAACTGTACATACTGTATATATTCATCGTCTACTTGCTCAAGAATGATTTTAAGGTAAGATGCTATTTACGTATTTTTTACTGTATTTTCTTTACTCTTATGTTTATTTCTGTTTATCTAGGTGTTGCACACATTCGCAAGTGTTACATAGTTAGTTATTTATGTTTTTTTGGCGGCCCTAATGCATTTGTAAGCTAAATAAAGGCTATGCTTCGACTTTCGTCGATTTTCGACTTTCGTCATAGCTCTGGTCCCTAACCTGTTGAAAGAGTGAGGTATGGGTGTATATGTCTCATACCTGATGGCTTTGCTGATAAATTTGCTCCACATATCTTTTGAGAGTATTCTGTTACTATGAACACTTCCTATTTTCCTAGTCATCTGATCAGACTGTTGGCCTGTACTTGGGAACAGCTTGGATTACAGTGATTGAAGTGCTTGATCTTATGGGATGTACATTTTTTCCCCTCAATTTTAATATAATTTTAATGTTAGCCTCCCTGCTCATTGTTTCTAACATTTCAGAACACACAAAGGATTATATTGTTGATCCTTTGTGAGCAAAATGTATTTTTGATGCGAGCTTGGTCTGAAGCTCTGACTATAGTCTCCTGAAATCCCTAACTGTCTGAAGTTTGTCCAAACACTGCCTTGGTTTAGAAATCACTAAGCTTAAAAGAAAATTATTTATTAGTTCAATCTTGCTTTGAAAAAAAGTATTCTTTGATGTTCCATGGTAAATCTTAGAGCTGCTGACATGTGACAAAGAGTCTAACAGTCCTTTTTAAATTCACATTTTAAAATACTCATCATGTGACATACTGCACACAGAATCGTACATTTGTGACAAAAATTCACAGCAGATGAACCTTATTAAAGAAAACTGACAAATCTGAGGCAAGAGATACAACAATAGCTGGTAAACTGATCAAACATTTTATTACAAAGGAAATCAAACTGAAAATATAAAATACATAAAACCAACTAAAAGTAAAATCAGCACAGGGACATTATGTTTAAAAAGTCCAGTTTTTTTTCAAAGTCCGGGATTATTTTTAGTTACACATTTTGACATTCAGTGCTCACTTTTCTTATTAAACTATATCAGCATCCATCATTATTTTTTTTACCCTCTTAATATGTGCCACAGGGAGCATTACTTACATTGTTTCCCTCCTCATAGACCCTTAAAATAAACGCTTGTGGTCGGTTTACATCATCACTAAGATAGTTCAACTCCTGTGGTCGGCTTACATCATCACTAAGATAGTTCAACTCCTGTGGTCGGCTTACATCATCACTAAGATAGTTCAACTCCTCCCTGTGGTCGGCTTACATCATCACTAAGATAGTTCAACTCCTGTCGTCGGCTTACATCATCACTAAGATAGTTCAACTCCTGTGGTCGGCTTACATCATCACTAACTCCCTGTGGAGCACAGGTCCTCAACAACAACATATGTAACTTCCTGTTCTGTGCCGTACGTTCAAAGTCTTTCTGTGTCTTCTTTATCCCTTTCACACTTGTCTCTAGTTCTCTTCTCCAAATATTTTTCTGGTCTTTATCTTATTTCTATATATACTGTACATATAATAATAGCCCCTTCAGTCATAACTGACGATGGGAATGCGCCCCTGAGGTGACAGCCCTCAGCTGCTTATTTCAATGTTTTCTCCTCTCTTCGGCTTGTTGTGTGAGCTTCTTTTCGCCCAATCTGAGATGGCGCTGTAAATAGCATCGCCACTTGGTGCGATCGGCAGCTTCATCCTTCCACGTTGCTGGATTTATGTCCAGTGCTCTCATATCTCTCTTGCACACATCTTTGAACCTCAGCTGCAGTCGCCCAACTGTTCTTTTGCCATTCTATAGTTGCCCATAGAAGATATCTTTCGGGATGCGACCATCTTCCATCGGCGGACATGGCCACGCCAGCGTAGTCTGTGCTGTCTAAGCAGTGTATACATGCTTTGAAGGCCAGCATGTGACAACATCTCGACATTTGTCACTTATATATATATATATATATATCTTGTTCCCTTTTTCTTTCAATTGTTCTACATGGCCAAACTGTATCAGCAACAAACAAACATTTGCCAAAAAAAAAAATCCATACCAGTGATGATGGTTTCTACAGCACGCTCTTCTTTTATTTAAGCTCCCTGTTTAATTTTCTTGTCCTGGGTTTGACATTTGAGTTTTGTACAAGACCTTACTGTCCTTCTGATGTCCATGCCCCTATGCACCATGTTATCTTTTACTCTCCGACTAGCTTGAGGAACTGCTCCCATCTGTGTTCTTGCACCCACTGGACACTTGGTATTATTATACTTAAGGTATCTGCTTATGATTAAAAAAAAAAAAAGGGTGACTATGCTGTCTGATCTTGTCCATTTCCACAGCTGTAAGTTGAATGCAAAAGTGCACTTGAATAATGAAAGCACCATATTTGATGTTCTAACTAGCAGACTGATCTAGTTCCCGTCAAGATGAGGTTGAAATGGTCCTCTGGAATGCTTGGGATAGGACCTCTGTTTGTACCACTGTTTACTTGTCTGCATTTTGTGTTCTTTCTATCATCACACTGTTAAGCATCCTTAGTTTGTGCGGTCTTCAGAGAAATGATGTTAATTTACATGTTTTGTCTTAGAATATCCCCCACCCTGGTGGTTTCAGAAATAGACCTTCCCTCAGCATGTGTTGTCATCATCATCTTCTTTTGTGCTTCCTATGAAGCAACCATTGCAGCTAGTCCCATTGCCCTGCACCAATCATTCCCAGGCTCTTCTAGTGGTGCTATCTGTGGCAATATGTATCACATGATGATGTTGCTAGTCTCGTGTCTCATCTCATTATTAGTTGCCCTGTACAACATACTTAGAGTGCTGTAGCCCTTCTTTTTCTTTGTCGTATTAGAGATCTCTGAGAATTACACAGTTTTGGGTCTACTTTTATTTTGTCATTTGCTCTGCTCCAACACTGGTGATCTTGTCAGATTACTTTATTCCAAAGACATTGCTCCGAGACCATTCTCTGGTGTTTTAAATTCTATTCATGTATCTTCATTTTACAGCTTTGCGGCAAACATAAAATTTTAACACTGAGAAAGAAGTCGTTGAATACACAGAAATTACACAACAAGCGTGTTAAAAGTTTTTTCTTTGGTGGGGTTGGATCTATAATGCCCAGAACACTACGAAGATTTTCTTTCTTTTTGGCTTTTTCCATAAAGTTTTAAAGACTTAATTTATCAGTGAGAATCACAAATAGATATACATTATATCCTGGAACTTCTGTCGCAACAACTATTTTACCAGTGAGAATGACAAAGAGATATATCCTGGCATTTCTAACTGCAACAACAGCTTCTATTTTATCAGTGACAATAAGAAAAAAGTTCTACATTACATCCTGGCATTTCTAACCGCCACGACAGCTTCGGCAGCAGCCTTAATAAGCTGACAAAGCTGAATACTATACTCAATACTGGCTGTGTCCTTCAGTTCTTTACTGGCCCAGTCTATTTTCTGAAACAACCTTGTTACTGATAACATTGTTGATGTTCGCTCTGGTAATACTGGTGTTAACATCGGCTTAGGAGCATCAGCATGACGCTTTCTTTGCTGTGGATGAGATGATGTTCGTGAGTCTGATAAAGATGGAAATCCAGAGTCAGAATCTGTTCCAGTAATAAGAGTTTCATATTTGGCATGCAGTTCTAATGATGCTGCTGCACCACTCTGTTCTTTCTGGTCATGGTCTGCACTGGATGGCCAGCTATGGGCATCTATACCAGACCCATTTAGGGTTGGGGTAACTTCACCAACAGTTGAGTAAGGGCCCAACCGCCCAGCCTCAGCTCCTGACTGGCCATTACTGTGCTGGGAATGGCCCTGTGGTGAGGTTTTTGTTCTTCCTTTCGTTTTAGTGTCAGTGGTTGGCACAGGTGATGTAGACAACTCCATTTCTTTAACCATGGATTTGGCAGCTGACTGGTTGGTTACTGAAGAAAAATGTAACAGAAATGAGACAACCTGTAATTATTTTTTAGTACAAGGTATGTTTAGATCAATTCACAAAAATTCCCATTTTAATAAATTTTCTTTTCTGGACTAGAATTATAAAATAAATAGAACTGCAAGTTTAATCACTCTCATTATACAAAATGCTACAAACAATTATAAAATGCTCTAAGATGCCCATGAAAATGCTACAACCTAGGAAACCTTTGTAGAGTTTATTGCTCAGTGGTAGACCTAAAAGAAAAAAAAAAAAAATCATATCTACAGAAAATTAATGTTTAAAAAACAAAATTATGTTTGGCTACTGCAATAATTCAGATTTAAACTAGATAATTGGGATCTGAAAGAATGCTGTTATTACCGCCCTCAACATACCGGGGTTATCTTTGTCTGTGTCACAGTCTAACTCTGAACAAGCAACACAGTACTTTGTACCTTGTCTATCTTGTAATAGAATAGTCTGAAATAAACAAATTTTTAAAAATTAATGAAGGGCAATATAAACTGAATGATTAAATGGTATCATTTTCATGATAGTATATTCCAGTTTTTATTTAAAAGTTACTTTAGTTTCTTACTACCTGAAAAGCAAAAAGTAAGAAAATGGGCTCCATGTTTGTGCCTGCAATTTTACAGTTGAGGTAATTTCACCACTGAGTGCCTGTTAATCTTTCACATCTATTTCTCATATCTGCCGTAAAGTAACAAATGTCGAGGCATTGTCACATGCTGGCCTTCAAAGCATGTATACATTGCTTATACAGAGCAGACTATGCTGGCTTGGCCGTGCCTGCCGCATGGAAGATGGTCGCATCCCGAAAGATATTTCTATGGACAACTGGCAGATGGCAAAAGAACAGTTGGGTGATCGCAGCTGAGATTCAAAGATGTGTGCAAGCGAGACATCAGGGCACTGGACGTAAATCCAGCTACCTGGGAGAATGAAGCTGCCGATCACACCAAGTGGCGATGCTATCTGCGGCGCCACCTCAGATTGGGCGAAAAGCAGCTCACAGAACAAGCAGAAGAGAGGAGAAAACGTAAGGAACACCAGGAAAATAAGCAGCTGAGGGCTGTCACCTCATGGGCGCATTCCCATAGTCAGTTATGACTGTAGGGGCTATTATTATCTGCTGCTCAATAGGCTTTCCTTTGGTCTTCACAACTAATTCACTTCTGCCACCTTGCTTTCAGGCCCCATGTAGTGCACAGGGTCTCTTACGGGACTATGACAGGACTACTGCTACCTCAAGCATGTCATACATGGCTAATATGAAGTTGTGCAAGGGGCCAGCTGCAGTTCCCCTTGCTCCATAGGGAGCAAAAAGGAAAATTATGATGATAATGATGATCCACCTTTTAGGAACCTTTGTGTGTCTACTTATGTTCAAACCGTTGCAAACGTTTTTTAAGCACACATGTATAATAATGAGACAAGCTAAGCCTAAAATACTGTGTAATCTACAATTTTGATGCAATCTCAAAAAACCAGGTTCGGTCATGTACTGCAAAATATTAGCAACTGTACTGAGACCTAACATTTGTGAAACTTTAATAATTATATTCTGGTTAACAGTTATAACTGTCTGAACACAGTTTGTCTACCATTTCACATTCTGAAAATAACAAGGTCCAAGATAAGCGCTTCAGTGATAACTCTAATAATAAAATAAGGCACAATTTTATAAGCACACTTAAAGTATATTTAAGATAATTTAAAACATTAGTAATTACATACTTCATAGTAGAAACTGAATTTTCTCTCGAGTACTATTCATAAAAAACATTAAACCAGAAAGATAAAGACATAAATGAATACCAGTGCAGAGTAGAAGGATTGAAATGATAACAGTTAGAACATCAAATTGGAACTGAGGGAAAGAACCAAACAAATACCAGTAAAACGATATGTGAGGAGAATATAGATACACACTGAAAAAAACCCAGCTGATGACATAACATGGCATTCCTTATTCTGGAATTCCCAGGGTAAATGAAACAACAGGAACACCAAAAAAAACAAACAGAGAGGGGAATTAGAAACAGATGTGATAGGGATAATGATAACACTGATAACATTACAAGGTAGTCCTTGTTCTGGAATTCCCATGGTAAAGGAAACAAGAGGAACACCAAAAACACACGGATAAGAGAATTATACACAGACATGAAGGAGATAAGTCATGGAAAGACCTTGAACAAATATCACAGGACAAGAAGGCTTGGTGAATGAACTGCCATGCTATGGACTCCAGAAGGAAAGCGAGGCCAGTCAAAAGGTACCTGGTGAAGAACTGTGGAGGCAGAGATGCAAAGCATGAACCAGAGCTGGGGCACCACATGAAAGATGGCTGCCAACAGAACAAAGTAGAGACAGTTTATCGCTGCCCTACAAAATGCCAACTGGTGTGATGGTAACTGACTGCTTTGTTAGTCAGCAGCCAAGGACCAAAGAAGATGAAGAAATGAGCTACATAATCTGACCTTGTAGTAAAGCATTATATTTTTAAACCTCTGTGACCAAGTGTGTCTAGAAGACTGGACAGACAACTTACCTCACATGCTGAGCAAACAACACCTAACATTTTATAGCCCTTCAATAGGTAGCCAGACATAAGCTTGGAGATTTTGTCTGAGCGTTCTCTTCGAGCCTCAATCAGCTTCATCTCTGCCTCAGTTGGTGGTTGCCAGTCGTCACTGTCCATCGTTGTCTCCATCAATGGAGTATTATTGGTCTGCAACAAGGAGATAATAATGAGATAAAAAAGTTGCCCTTCAGTATCCACCTTTCAGCTTATAAGAGCTGGCTTTCCCTTATAACTAATGATAGATGTGGCAGAATTTTTCGAACACAACAATGTTACAGCGGTGGCCCCTAGATTATTAAGAAGAGAACAAGGAGAAAGAACTGCTGACAATGAGTATAGCAGACTATCTTTGTATTCATCACAATTATTTTCCTTTTTGCTTCTTGAGCATGTAGCCACCACAGCAGGTGATCCCCTATGTAATCAAGTTATTGATTAATTTAGGAAGAAAAATGTCCTGTTCAACCTATAATGGGTTATAATTAGGATATACATAGTCTCTAAGTCATATAGTTCAGTTACCAATATGTGGTCATGACATCATACCTCCTGTCAAGTTTTTGTAAATAGAGTAAATTAAAATTTCAAAATTGTGTGTGCATTTTTCCTTCATCCTAAACTGGTTGTCGTCATACTTGTCAAAATGTAAAACAATAACAAAAAAGCAGGTGGGATTCACGGGTGAAAGCTTGACGTGTTTGGGTTGATATTTAATTGACTTTATTTGTCATTAGTAATATGGGCTAAGTGCATGACAGTAGATTTAAGATCGCCATATTCACTGTAAATGTGGCATTTTGCTGCAAGCTGGAATTTTTTTAATGGCCCCAGTTTTTATGGGCATTATCAATTTTGACACAGCATTAAACAGGGCTGGTTGTAGGTTGAGGCTAGCTGTTTGACAACGCTCAAATTCAGGGTTTGGGTTAGATTAAGGATAGGCTCCTAATGTAAATATGGACAGCCAGTCTGGCAATATGTCTACTGTCTTCGCCACCCATATATGTACTACTAAAACCCCACTAGACCTTCACTTTCCCGCCATACCCCCACTAATCATTAAATTTGTTTCTTGTTAAATAGGCCTACTGTTCGATTACATCGTGCAGTTCCCTTGGTTTGTTCTTTAGTTAGCCTACGGCGATTTGCATGGCTACAATCTAATAGCCTATTGGAATTCAATAATTAAGTGATATATTCCCGGTTGAAATGAAGAATAGTGGGGCGTTTGTTCGATATGGCCTTATAAAGGAACCCAGAGATGCAGTAATAGGGTGTAAGCGTTAGGAATATTAAACCTAACCCTAAGGCCTAGGCCTAATCCTAAAAACGTTCGCGACTCTTTTGGGTGACATCGATGAACGAACAAGTCCCACTTTTCTTCATTTCAACCCATACTGCCAAACGCTATCGATGTAAAAAGTCTTAGAGAAATAGGCCTAAGATATTACAGCGAATTCAACCTCACAAACAACCAAGGCAACTTATCAGCAGAATTATCTATTTTCTGTCTTTGTGACAAACCGATAGTTAGGCCTACCTGTTACAGAAATTGTTAATTCTGCTTCCGCTCCGGGCAACAAGCTTCAATTGCCAGAAATGCGTTTTAACCTTGGTGAATAAGCTTTGTTACTGTTATTGATGCAAGATAATTACAAGTATATATGTTAAACTGTATGTAATAACTATAACCAAATTGTAACCAGGGTTCGAAACCCCGTACCTTCCGTACGACAACTCCGCCTAAAGCTATTGGACAAGCGAATCACAGGGTTCGAACCCGTGTACCAACTCCGCCTAGCTATCAAGCGAATCACACTTACCCCAGGGCCAGCTAGGCATCCCCAAAAAAGGATGCTTTGCTGACTATTTATCAGTACGAAACACACAAGATAACACCGGAAGTATACAGTGGGCAACTCAGCCCTTTAATGACGCAATCACTTCTGTTGTTCCCCTATTAACAGTATGTGTCAGTCCAAACAAGACAAAGACCTTGATACTGGGTCCAGTAAATAGTAGAAGACTTAAGGACAGTAGTATAGAATAGAGGGTAGGTTTCTGGTATTGTATAAACATAAATAACACATAAGGAAGGGAAACCCGAGGCCTGTAAACAGTAAATTAATATTAGACAAACATAAAGGTATGTTTTCAGGCACTCGTAAGAAATAAAGAAGTAGAACACTTGGACAACAGAAAAACAACAGACGTGAGTGGCTTAACCAGGGTTCGAACCCCGTACCTTCCGTACGACAACTCCGCCTAGCTATCAAGCGAATCACACTGACCCCACGGCCAGCTAGGCATCCCCAAAAAAGGATGCTTTGCTGACTATTTATCAGTACGAAACACACAAGATAACACCGGAAGTATACAGTGGGCAACTCAGCCCTTTAATGACGCAATCACTTCTGTTGTTCCCCTATTAACAGTATGTGTCAGTCCAAACAAGACAAAGACCTTGATACTGGGTCCAGTAAATAGTAGAAGACTTAAGGACAGTAGTATAGAATAGAGGGTAGGTTTCTGGTATTGTATAAACATAAATAACACATAAGGAAGGGAAACCCGAGGCCTGTAAACAGTAAATTAATATTAGACAAACATAAAGGTATGTTTTCAGGCACTCGTAAGAAATAAAGAAGTAGAACACTTGGACAACAGAAAAACAACAGACGTGAGTGGCTTAACCAGGGTTCGAACCCCGTACCTTCCGTACGACAACTCCGCCTAGCTATCAAGCGAATCACACTGACCCCACGGCCAGCTAGGCATCCCCAAAAAAGGATGCTTTGCTGACTATTTATCAGTACGAAACACACAAGATAACACCGGAAGTATACAGTGGGCAACTCAGCCCTTTAATGACGCAATCACTTCTGTTGTTCCCCTATTAACAGTATGTGTCAGTCCAAACAAGACAAAGACCTTGATACTGGGTCCAGTAAATAGTAGAAGACTTAAGGACAGTAGTATAGAATAGAGGGTAGGTTTCTGGTATTGTATAAACATAAATAACACATAAGGAAGGGAAACCCGAGGCCTGTAAACAGTAAATTAATATTAGACAAACATAAAGGTATGTTTTCAGGCACTCGTAAGAAATAAAGAAGTAGAACACTTGGACAACAGAAAAACAACAGACGTGAGTGGCTTAACCAGGGTTCGAACCCCGTACCTTCCGTACGACAACTCCGCCTAGCTATCAAGCGAATCACACTGACCCCACGGCCAGCTAGGCATCCCCAAAAAAGGATGCTTTGCTGACTATTTATCAGTACGAAACAAACAAGATAACACCGGAAGTATACAGTGGGCAACTCAGCCCTTTAATGACGCAATCACTTCTGTTGTTCCCCTATATATAGTTAGGCTATTATTTATATACCGTTATATGTACTCTAGTGTTTTACTTTTTGCTGAGATTATGTCGTTAGATTTATTTATGATCTTTGTTAAGTGGGAGTCAGTTTCTGGCACTTTTAATTCCCATGGTGGGATCTTTGCTTTATACAGAGCACTACTGTTTATCGCATTATATAGGTCTGGGTATTGATCCACTTCATCCATTGTTTTCCACCCTGACGGGTATCTATTATGGTTTAATGGAATGTGGCCTATGTACTGGTTACCCCTATCAAAGGTTTTATGTGCTGGGTGAGTTGGATCTTTTGCCACTCTTGCCCAGTAGCTGAATCTCAGTTCTTTTCTCCTTATCTCCAGGGGTATAATGCCTAGCGCTACTTCTAGTGCCTCTGCTGATGTTCCCTTTGAGGCACCTGCTATTATTGACAGTGCCTGGTTTTGGACTGTGTCTAGTTTTTTCTTATTGCTTGGGGCGGCTGATGCATAGACAACACTGGCATAGTCAAGTTTGCCCCTAATAAATGATTTATAGAAGGTTAACATGGTCTTATTGCAGGCGCCCCAACCACTTCCTTTCATATATCTTAGCATGTTAATAAGTCCCCTACTGCTTTGCACTAATAGGTCTATGTGTTTGTTCCAGTTTAGTTGCTGGTCTAATACCATACCAAGAAATCTAGTTGATTTTGCTGTGCATACTTTTTGCTCATTAATGCTTATGTCAATTATATTGTTTTTTAATTACACGCCCTCTACTGAAGATCATTCCTATGGTTTTTTTAACGTTTAGATTAAATCCCCACTTGTTCATCTAGTCAGATACTTTATCCATTTGCCTTTGTACTGTTTTATAGAGGAATGGGAGATTTCTTCCCGTTCTCCATATCGCAGCGTCATCTGCAAACTGGGATAAAGTTGTTTTTTTTAAGTCTTTAAACTCGTCGCCTAGGTCGTTGACCATAATCGTAAAGATAGATGGTGATATTACTGATCCCTGGGGAATTCCATTCTGTTGCTCATACACCTCAGATCTATCATTGTTTATTTGTACCGTGAAGTATCTATCCTGCAGGAAGTTTTCTAGATAATTGTAGGTTCTGCCTACTATACCTAATTTTCTGATTTTGTGTAGTGCACCCTCCCTCCAACACTCATCATATGCTCTTGCTACATCAAGGAATATTGCTACTGTCTTTTCATTCCTTTTGAAGCCCGTTTTAACATCATGTTCCAGCCTCAACAGTTGCTCTATTGTACTATGTTGGCTTCTAAAGCCTGCCTGGGTTGGACTGTACAAATTATGTTTTTCTAGATGAAATTTTAGTCTGCTGTTGACTATTGTTTCTAGAATTTTTCCTAGATGCGATGTTAACGATATTGGCCTGTATGAGCTGACATCATATGTTTCCTTATCTGGCTTTAGTATGGGGATGACTACTGCTGTCTTCCATGAACACGGTATTTTTCCCGTGTGCCAGATTTTGTTGTAGAGGGATGCAATCACTCTTAGAGTTGTATTTGGTACCTTTTTGAGGATTTCATAGCTCAGAATGTCTTCCCCAGAGGTAGTATTGGTTTTTCCTGCTAAAGCTCTTTCTATTTCATCTACTGTAATATCTGCATTTAAATAATTAGCATCCTGTGTGGTGTCCATATTTTCTCCTTTTAATTTTTCTAGCAGTGTCTGTTACCTCGTGTTTATGTGTAATTGTGAATGTTATCGGTAACACATGTTATGTCGTGGGTTGGCATGTATAACATCCACATGTAAATGCAGTCAGACCAACTTGAAATAAGTACGCTCAGTCCATCGTACAATTAACACGATTTTAATTGACGATATTCACAACACTGAGTACTTCACACATTAAGACATTTGTATAAAAATGATGCTCCATAATAACCATATTATCTCTGGCAGTAAGAATTGATGAACTGTACAGCTGGCCGTTAGAGGTCAAACTGTCTGCAAATATTCCAAAACGACATTGTCATGAATGTTAATTTGTATTACACAGTTACGTACTACCTTCTGTCTGCCGTCTTGCCACACATCACTCAAACACACATTCTTGAAGTAGTGTCAGTAGATAATCTGACAATAATTGAATAGAATGTAGGACCCCAGTAAGGAACTCCTAAAACACACACTGTCCATTAGGACGAACACCTCGAATGCCCGTGACCCCCGAACGTTAACCGTTCGTTTTTCGCCGCAGACATTGCCTACGTCATACACTCATTTACATATAGGTCACACCTTAACAAATAGCTAGCGTTTAGCACTGGTCCGTCGCGTGTACCTCTCAGCTGTGCACAGCGATGCCTTAGCAAGCCTGTGCAAAATGAGTGGTAACACTACCCCGCTCCCCAGCGAAAACTGAAAGTTTTCCTCAAAGGAGGATGACAAACCCTTGACCATTTCACAAAACGTGAAGTAAAAGTCGTGTATGTTAGATATGATTAATTGTCCATAGAAAAGATGTCAAGAAATGGAAAAAAAAAAAAAAAACTAAATGGAGATGTCAAATGATGAAATATGATAATAAAATTGTGATGCATGATACATGGAGAAGTTCAATGAAATAATTAAATGATGAATCAATTTAACTAGCTAATTGAATGATATTAAACCATATTGAAAAAAACAGAAAAAAACTGTAAATTTAATTATGTCCATGTGATAATGTCTAAGATGTGTTCATCATCTTGAAATAATGAAACTAGTTAAAGTTCTTAAAGTAAGGCATAGGTATTATCACTTCTTAATTTTATCGTCCCTTAAATGGTATGGTTATGAAAATGTTCCAGATGTGAGTTTCCTTTACGCCAAAAGTCAATCTGATTTTAAGCATTCTGCACAAGATGTGTCAGTAAAAGTTCCAGACACGTAGTATTTGTTGAAATAACAGATGATACCAGTCAATACTGCTTGATAGTGAGTTGGAGAAGTCTGTGACCATGTCCTTAATTCTTGATCATCATACACCTAAGTTTCAAAGTACCCGCAGGAAAGAAAGTCACTTACAAATGTCTTTGGATAGCTGTGTGGCCGAAGTTACCATTGAGCATGTGCCGAGACCAACAAAAAAAAACTTAACCATGCATAACAATGTCTTGTAATGTCATATCAAAAAGTCCGGAAATGACTATCAAGCACCTCATACTGTGGGTACCCTCGACATCGTGATTCAAATCCAATGGTAGATGTAGAGGTTCAGCTCTGTGCCATGGTCAGTGTATAGGCATTAATTTATTCTACACAATGCCAAATGCTTGAGAATCTGTATTATCTGTCTGTGGGTAACGCGATAGTACATCAGCCATTACGTTGGACTTGCCATCAATTGGGTGGATGATGTAGTCATATGCTTGTAAGTTTATCGCATATCTTGCGACCCTTGGGTTTTTCATCTGTGCACTCTGTAAATACGAGAGAGCCTTCTGGTCTGTCTCAATAATGAAACGAGACCCAAGAAGGTATCGCTGAAGTTTGGTCACCGACCAGATAATTGCTAGAAGCTCTCTCTCAATTATGGGGTATCTGCATTCAGTTTGAGAGAGCTTACGTGAGATATAGAGAACTGGATGAAGTATTCCATCCACCTCCTGCATTAAGGCACCACCGATCCCATACTGTGAAGCGTCCGTTCTGAGGATGAAAATTAATTTTGGATCAGGTAATTTTAATATAGGCTCAGATGAAAAGAATTCTTTTAAATGGGCTAGAGCTCTGTCACAGTGCTCAGTCCAGACAATCCTATTAGGAGAGCCTTTTGTAGTCAACTCAGATAGAACTGAAGTAATGGATGACAGATGTGGCATAAATTTATTGTAGAACTGGACAAGATCCAGGAGGCTTCTTATTTGTTTCTTTGTCCGAGGAATGGACAAATTAAGAATTTTTGAAATAGTGTTGTCTTCAGTTTTGAGAAATCCGTGTCCAACTCTGTGACCTAAGAAGGAGATTTCGTGGAACCCTATGTGAATCTTAGAAGGCTTTGCAGTAAGACCATGTGACCGAAGAATCTCGAATAGAGATTTAAGTCCAGAAACATGTTCGTCCCAAGAGTTGTGGAACAAACAAATATCATCTATATAAGAGATAATATCAGATCTGTGAGCAAAAAGTTTTCTCATCATGCGGACAAAGGTAGCTGGTGCATTCACCAAGCCAAAGCACATGCAATTCCAATGAAAGAGACCTTTAGGAGTAGCAAAAGCAGTGAGAGGTTTGGCTCTTTCTGTGAGAGGTATCTGCCAATACCCCTTGGATAGGTCAAATTTACTAAAATACTTAGCTTCCGAAAGTTTTGCTAATAATTCCTCAAGAACTGGCATTGGCTCTGCGTCAGACTCTGTTATACTATTGAGTCTACGGAAATCAATGCATAATCTAATACTCGTATCTTTTTTTCTGATGATGACCATCGGGAAAGAATATGGTGACTCTGAATGTGAAATGATATTAAGTTTTAGCATCTCGTCCAATTCCTTTTCGACCCGATCCTGAAAGTGGATAGGGATAGGGTAAGGTTTCAAGTGAATAGGACGATTATCTGTGAGTTTAATATCGTGAGAAATGATAGACGTCCGACCAGGAATATCAGTAAGGACTTGTTGATAGGACTCAAGAATTGCAAGGACTTGAGTTTGTTGAGCAGCAGACAGATCAGGACAGATAGAAACATTTAGCCACGATTCTGAAGGCTGCAGTGATATTGCAGGAAGTGGTAAGGGTATGTCAGGGAATGCAGTAGCTTCTTCCTGAATAACAGATAAGGAGGAATATGACGTAGGACGATCAGAGGATTCGTCCAAAACATCAAAAATAGGCTTGAGATATGCAGGTCTACCATGGAATTCCTTTAGCATATTGACATGAAATGTTTTATTCTTGCCATCAACGTCAAGAATATAGTCAACATCTGTGAGTTTTGACATAATTTTATATGGTCCCCTCCAAGAGATAAGAAGGCGATTTTGTCTTGTTGGTAACAATACAAAAGCCTTGTCCCCTGGCAGTAATTGTCTAAGCTTTTTCCGTCGGTTTTGAAGGGACCGAGCTTTTTCTTTTGCCTTTTCAGAAGAATTTACAGCAATTTGCCAAGCCTCAAGAAGTTTCTGACGCAGGTTAACCACATAGTCATAAGATGACTGAACTTCGGGGGCTATTTCTGGACCTGACAGTAGCTGTTTTATCATTGACATGGGTCCTCGTGGTGGAGCACCATAAAGGAGCTCAAAAGGAGAAAACCCAGTGTGTTCATTTGGAACTTCCCGATAAGCAAACAGCACTGCTGGGAGCATTCTGTCCCAGTCTTGTGGATAACTAGTGGTCACCTTACCTAGCATTTGTTTCAAAGACCTATTTAGCCGTTCTACCATACCGTTTGACATGGCATGATATACAGAGCTCAGAGATCTATCTATATTACATAGATTCAAGACCTGTGACATGACGTCTGACACAAACTGTGGTCCCCTATCAGATAGAATTTTATCTGGGAAACCCAATCTCGTAAAAATTAGGAGAAGTGCATCAGCCACATCACTGGTAGCAATATGTTTAAGAGGTATTGCTTCAGGCCACCTAGTACACATATCAATACAGGTAAGGACAAACCTGTGACCTCTGGCTGAAGGAACCATTAGTGGACCTATTAAGTCTATGGCTATTTTTGCGAATGGTCGCACAGAGATATCAGCAGCCTGAATGGGTGCATTATGATAAGCTCCTTTAGTAGCCACCTCTTGGCATATTTTACAAGAACGACAAAACATTTTGACATCCTTCACCACTCCAGGCCAATAAAAGTCAGACAAGACTCTGTATTTTGTCCTAGCAAAACCCATGTGACCTGCACAGTTTGTGTCATGTGCATGCCTAAGAATGTATGGCCGAACCACAGTTGGTACAAGAATTTGACTACGCACTAACGTAGAGTCTGTATAATTACGCATTAAAATATCATTTTTGATAGAGTACCAAGGACATGATTTTTCTGAGCAATCAGAATCATGTGGTCTCACCAACTTAAAAAACCTTTTCAGGGATTTGTCAGTCTTCTGCATTTCAATGAATGAAGTCTTGGTGAGCATAGGTTTTTGATGTTCATCATCATCATCATCATCGCCAAGCACTTCAATCTGACTTTGAGCATGTGATTGTGCTCTTGTTGTCACCACATTTGCGTGCAGCCTATGCTGTCGTTCCCAGATTTCAATATCTTGTGTGGAACATTCTTTTATGCCAACAAGATTACCCAGGATCAATTCAGCAACCGGATCCTCCAATAAACAAACTTTAACTTGCCCTGCAAAGAATGGTGTGTCAATGTGTACAATGGCTAGTGGATAGAATTCTGCCGTTCCACCAAATGTAATACATTTTACCATTTCCCCTGTGCAGCAGGAAGGTTCAACAAGGGACTTGCGTACACCCACAGTGGTGCAACCTGTATCTCTTAAAACTGAAACAAGATTGTTATTTAAGAAACCCTTGTAAAAAGTAAGTGACCCTTGTCCATCATGGGAGGCTAACGCTGGTACCAATGCAGGGATGGGATGTCGACAAGATAGTCGCGACACCACGCCTGGCTGAAATAAAGTGCTGCACTCAGAGCAATTTGATGTATTGAACAAGTCAACAGCACAAGCATTAGCAATGACTCGAGTTTTCGAGTTTGAAAACGTTCCACAAATTCGTGAGCGCTGAAAGTTGTTTTTTTCCACGATAGTTATTTCGGTTTCCTCTTCCGTTCTGATGATTATTAGAATGTTGAGGGCATGTGCACCCTATACAGTGTTTTGAAAAGGTGGAGAGTTCTGGGCAGTTTCTCATCATTATAATATCTGTCACTTCTATACATGTAGGAATTATCAGGCCTACGCCATCCTCTGTTTGATCTATTGTACATTTGAGATGGCCCATTACCTCCAGGAATATTGACGAAAATTTCTTTGATCTTGAGATGGTCGAGGTATCGAAATTGTAAAAAACCGTCCACGAAACGATCCGACATTTCGGATCTCTGTTGTTCTGACCAAAAATTCCGATCCATGCTTTTTTGATCTGGCTCCTGGGTTTTGTATTTGCAACAGAACGAGCCGAAGCAACCGGTAATGACTCTTTCACCGTGGAGTTGCTCTCCACAAACCTGCCCCGGATTAGCTGTCATAAATTGTCGACCTAAAGACTCAACAGCTTGTAAAGATTCAGGTTTTCGTTCATGCAAAAATGTTTAAATAAATTCTGAGCTAATGGAGGATAAAACTTTGTCCCTCAATATGAGATCCTTAAGACCAGGACGCCTCAAATGTATGTTCAATCTTAGCCAAACCAATCCATCTATCAAAACATAATTTAATAGATGAAATGAAATCCGAGAAGTCCTTGTTCATGTCGGGTATGAGTTTTCTGAACCTCATTCTATACCCATTTCTCCGCATCAAGTTGGTATCTTCGTAGAAGTAACGCCTTAGTCTGCCTCATAGGATTGCCTATTGTTCTCATCCATAGTTAAAATAGCAGTCAAAGCATCACCTGTAACTATTTGCATTAAATGGACCACCCAATGGATGATCTTTCAAGTTTGTATTCTGTACATACTGTCTCAAAACGATTTATAAAGCAAGATATGTCATCAGAATTCTGGTTAAATTTGGGTAATGAAGTTTAATTGTGTTAGGAAGTACTTTCTTAGGACGAACCTGTCACTCTTCCTGGATTTTTGTGAATTGCCAGATATCTATTTTAGATCTATCTAAATTTAAAGAAGCCATCTTCTCTTCATGCTCAAATTGAGCTTTTTTATTTCGCTACTAAATCTATCCTCATCTTGTCTTTTCCTTTCTGCCAAATCTTCCTGTCTTCTTCTTCTCTCTCTGCAAAATCTTCTTGTCTTCTTTTCTCTTGCGGATCTCTTCTTTCTTCTTTTTCTCTTCTCATCTTGCTTGTACCCTTTCTTTCGCTGGCAATATCTTCTAGCCTTTTTTGTTCCTCTTTCTCCAATCTACTCTCTGCTGCTTGTAAGTTGCTCATGCAAACTCTTCTAAAGCTTGTCCCTGCTTAACCAAGTTTTTTTTCTCTTTCTCCCAATAGAAAATAAAATGCTCCAGAAGTAGCCATGTTTGAAGGTTATAAAATGAACTTACTTTTGTGATGTAAAAATGTTTACTATATAGGGTAAATTAGCATGTACCAATGCAAATTCTTATAAATGTCAAGACAACGAGCAAGTGAAAACTATAGTTATGTGAGCATAATATTAATCCTCGTAAAGTAGACAAGACAAAACTATGACCCGACACAGTACAACAAGCCAGAGAAAGACAATACTAATGTAGAAAATAATAAAAAAAATAAAATAAAATAAATAAAAATGTATTTAAGTAAAAATAAACACTAACAATGGCTTAGTCCCTACCAAAAAAACAAGGACAAACACGCTTTACTACATTTAAAATACACACATGACCTGAGGACCAGTAAAGGTACGATCAACTGTGTCACAAAAACAATAAATGTTTCCAAAACGAAAAAAACTCAGAAAACACACTCCAACCGAAACCTTTAAACATCAAGCCATCATGTGGGACAACACAACTAAACGGAAAAAAGGATATGATGTAATTCATGGTGAAGCGTTATCCACTCAGGCCAAGTGCGCCGGGACCCTCAATACCTGAAATTAATCACCTACCAATCCTAACGGCAACCTTGATCTTAGCCCCAGCCAGAGCCGGGAATGTTTTCCAATGGATTCAAGTATCCTTCACTGACCCCCCTTTAAAATAAAACACAAAGAAACATAAAAACATGCTTGAATACAAAAAGGGCTCTTGCCCCCCCCCCCCCCCCCAAAAAAACAGGATATATCTAAAACTAAGCCGACAAGGAGATCGACCACTTAGCTTATAATGACATCCTCACCCACCCCAGGTAATGGTATCTGGAACAGAATGGAATCGATTACTACTCACTACAGGAAGGATTGAATAGTGTTGAAATTTCTTCATTGTTGTTTACAAAAACAATGATTTTGTTGTTGATTGCCGAATACCGACCATCTTGTCTTGTCTGAACTGTGCAAGACGTGGAGTGCTGGGAGGCTGAAAATCTTCGCTGAGACTTGATCAATTTCGTGCAGAAAGTTGAAAAAATCTGCTGCCAAAAACTGATGCAAATACTTATAGAATAAGAAATGGTCATTTGATGCACAAGATTAAAATAGTTCAAACTCTTGAACGCATCAAAAATTACTAAGTTTGTAGTTAGGCTAGTTAATGTTTTTGGATCCTGCCGCTAATTCGCTGCTGACGTGAAAAGTTTCAACTCAAAGCTGCGCAAGTGCAGTTTTGTACGTCGCTGAAAAGTATGGCTCGCGCGATAGCGCCAATTTTGTAAAAAGTTGGCTCAGACAAAAGGCTTCATATTGATTAATTTCGATTTGGAAGAAAAAAAACAAACTCCCCGTTTTGCTGGCCCACCATTGGGGTTAACCCTCGAGTTTATGTGTAAATTGTGAATGTTATTCGGTAACACCATGTTATGTCGTGGGTTTGGCATGTATAACATCCACATGTAAATTTGCAGTCCATCAGACCAACCTGAAATAAGTACGGAACGCTCCAGTCCCCATCGTACAATTTAACACGATTTTAATTGACGATGATTCACGTAACAACTGAGTACTATTCCACACATAAAGACCAGTTTGTATAAAAAATGGATGCCCCATAATAACCATATTAATATCTGGCAGTAAGTATGTAATTTTAAATTTTTTTCGATGAACTGTACAGCTGGCCGTTAGAAGGCAAACTGTCGTGCAAATATTCCAAAAAACGACATTGTCAAAGAATGTTAATTTGTAAATTACACAGTTACGTACTACCTTCTGTCTGCCCGTCTTGCCACACCATCAACTCCAAACACACATTCTAGAAAATGGTAGTGTCAGTAGATAATCTGACAATAATTGAATTAGAAATTGTATGACCCCAGTAAAGGAACTCCTAAAAAACACACACTGGTCCATTAGGTACGAACACCTCGAATGCCGTGAAACCCCCGAACGTTAAACCGTTCGTTTTTTCGCCGCAGACATTGCCTACGTCATACACTCATTTAACATATAGGTACCCACCTTAACAAATAGCTTAGCGTTTTAAGCAACTGGTCCCGTCGCGTGTACACTCTCAGCTGTGCAACAGCGATGCCTTAAGCAAGCCTGTGCAAAATGAGTGTGGTAACAGTGTCTCCGCCTATTTTATTTACTGCCTTATCTAGAACTGTCTATTGAACGTAACCTGATAGATGTATTTAGCTAGGTATGTTTTGGCTTTTTCTCCCTCTATCTGTTTCAGCTCTTCTCTCTGGTATTTTAATTGTTGGGATTTTAAACTTTCTTGTGGTTTTCCCCTCCTTTATAATTGCTTTTTAGTTTTTCCCCCCATCCAAACTGTAGTTACTTGTTGATCTTATGTTTAGTGTTTGGACAAAATGTGTTCCCTCCAACTCTTTTTCTTTAGCTCTGAATATTATTTTATTATGTTTCATTTCTTTACTTTTTTATAGTTTTGTGTAATTCTCCCTCTTCAGTTTTGGGCTTTTTTCTATACTTTGTAAGGCCCTCTCCCTCAATTTTCAGTGGTTT